>JAQGAV010000912.1:0-25463 GCA_034691345.1 Phasmarhabditis papillosa | reverse complement strand
AAATGAATGAAAGCGGTGTTGAAAATCAAAAAAATACGCAGCATACACGGCCTTATTACTTTTGAATCTGACTATAATACGCTTGCTAAGAATGTATTTGATTTACAGGTAAGCTCGAAAACAATAATCATCAAACTATTTCAAATATATATATATATATAAAACATCTCATTGTTACTAAAAAGTATCGTGTGTGGTCCCTCGGCGGCGTTTGCGATTCGTTCAGAAATTAGAAATAGAGCATAATTACACATTATAGAATTAGCCGAGGGGCGCATACATGTAATAGAAGCCTCTGCCTCGATTTAAACGCACAAGATGCATTTAATGAAGAAAATTACATGGGAAATTACAGAATATAAGAAGCTATTATGAGCGGAAATGAATGCAAAAGAGCGATAGTTAGAGAAGTTATAGAAGCAAGAAGCAATGGATTCTAAACTGTAGTAGTTCAGAATGAACACTGACGTCCACACAGAGCAAACTTCAATCTTACTTGAAAATGGCCGGCCCGTCAAATTCCAACCCCCGGAAAACTTAGGAGCTTGGTTAAACAGTTTCATTTCCAAAAAAGTTTATAAAGACAAAGCGTTATATTTAATGTTCAAGGAATGAAAGATGCAAAAGCCCAACTTCCCAACACTATAGTTATCGCTAAAGATATTCATCTTTATATTTTGAATCAGAATACGCAATATATGCAAAAGACTTGGAGAGCGATGGCACAAAATGCAGACACGGTGTAGACATAAAACTTATCGCGGGGTTAAGAATTCGTCGCCGTTGCCGTTAATGCGAAGCAGCAAAAATCGGCAACAAGTCTTTATATTTTCCCCAATTAAATAATCGAATCTGTACGTGAAACGACGAAAGACGAAACACGGAATACAACCGCCGCCGCGACGTTCAAAGAGATGCCACTGTGAAACAAAAAATAAGAAAATTAGGAGCTATTGCGGTAGAGCGCGTTTTATAGTAAAGGATGACTGGACACATGAGTGCGCTATAATCGCAATTCTGATTCGATATTATAGGTCTAGAAGACAGTTTAGGTCATCTTGCAGAATCAAGCCCGTATATGCATTCTCCTTCTTTCTGATTTTAAATAGTTAAACCCTCACTACTTAAATACTTGAAGGTTTTTAACAGCGCGCTAGATATATAACCGTTTGTTTAATAAATAAAATTAAAAAATTAAATTTATTTCACTGAAAACAGTGTAGTTCATCATTTTAAAGCAATATTCCCAACTTCTTAATCAATACGCAATTTCTTTCTTGAAGGACTATTATTGTGCACGACGCGCGGTGGCGCAAAATGAAATATATTTCACTTTGCGAGGTTTTTTCTGGAACATTTAATACGAACAAATTGATTGTGACAGTAGATTTAAAAGGGTGAAGATGGCGCTACAAGGCTAATTCTATCATATTAAATCATAAGATGAACTGAAGGAAAGTGCGCTCGAATCAGAATCGAATAATCCGGTCCGGAGACATTGGATATGGCTCCCCTTGGCTATAACTTCTGAACCGAAACAAAAACTTTCAAAGAAACTTCCAATTTTACAAAAATCAATACCGGAGCAAGTAATCCAATCTACACAGCGTAATTTACAGACTCAGCCCTTTAAAAGTATAACATATTATAAAACTTCGCCGGGCATCGAGGGCTCGAACCCCAGAAATTTAGAAAATGGCGTAAATTAAAATGATAAGACGAGAGAGAGCGCTGCCGTAGCTAAATAGAGGAGAGAACAGAGACAAATCATCGGCAAGTTAGGGCGGCCGGTTATTTATAACTGCTTGATTTGCAAATTGATAACTTTAAAACTACTTAAAATCGACAGAAAGAGACAATTCGAACAAACATAGCAACTGTATTGGAGAAAGAAGGTTTCAGAAAAACGTCTACAGTAATCCGTGGGGCCACCGGAATCGGTAACTACAAATCTGTTGTCGGTGGTGGAAGGTTTCCAAAAATAATAAATGCTCTGATAAGTTAATAAAGTCAAGAAATTTGATGTTTTTTGCTATGACCGAATCCGTGATGATCTGAGGCAGTGGGCTCTACTTCCCGTAGCTGCAGAAGGCTCGTGAAACCAGCAGCTTACTTATCCCATGTTTCATGCCCCCGAAGATTGAATGTTAGAAAGGAGCCGTCTGTGCTCAGAAGATTCCGTAATGAATGGCCGAAACCCGGTCTCGAATAAATCTACTTTGATACGAGTGATACAGAAAGAAAATAGTTTGTAAAAACAAAACAAACTGTAAAGAACTGACTGAAGATGTAAAATTAAAATAGAAAGCTTGTATAGAAAATAGAAAAGTTTTCAATTATAATAAATGCTCTGATAAGTTATTAATGTCAGGAAATTTAATGTTTTTTGCTACGACCGAATCCGTGATGATCTGAGGCTGGGGGCTCGACTCTTCTACTAATGAAACTAGAGATTTCTGCTAAGTTAAAAAGAAGCCTAGTGCTTATTGATAATTGTACAACAAGTATTTATTTAGTTCTTTACCTCTCCCGGCACTCTCTTGAACTTCTCAACTAATACCTTATTAGCTCTTATTTCGGCAGTCTTAAGAGACTGAATGAATGTCCTTTCTAGATACAAATTATTAGTTCGAGGTCAGCAATTACAAGTTTCTTTTCAGTCTTTTTTATATGAAAACCATCGCCGCAGACGTTTAAATCCCAATATTTATGGGGGATTAACCGATTTCGAAAGAATGAAACAATGTTTGTATTCGGGGAGGAGATGAGGATGTAGTTCAGTAAGGAGAATTTGGGTCTGGAGCAGGTGTAGATAATTCCGATAGAGAATAAATGTACTCTGGCTACTAGGAGCTACGATTTTCAATCCTCAGCTAAAATCTGTTTGAAAACCCACAGTCATCCCGCTTCGGTCTTACCCGATGCGCGGGTTACCAAATTTTACAGTCAGTCGGGTTCTGTGGTTGTAGTATAGAAACGCCCGAGTGGGTGCCCGAGCAGTTGAGAATTGTTGCCCGGGCCGGCTAAAACTGCCCGGGCACCCACACGGGAGTTTCTATACTACGGCAACTGAATACCCCAATTTTCAAGTTTTTAAAGGCAAAAACGTTTGCAACACTGAGTTTCAAGTGATATTGGTAAGATCTTGATATTGGTAAGAGCAGTCTAGGTTTTAAAACGGACTATACAAGAATATTCCTGTTTTTTTCAGAAAGGCCAACCTATCCATATTTTTTGCCGACCCCCTGTGAAGAATAGCCTTTTTCGCCTATAAAATCATACCTTCGATTGCTGTATCTCATTTTCTGATCTCATATTCCATAGCGATGTTTCTACGCTCCCGCTTGAGTCCTTTTCAATAAATGTCACATTTAAAAACGCCCGCGTCAGCCCTTTTTCGCGCCGCCACCACCGCCGCACCTCAACCACCCACGAAGATATAACGGGGAATGTAATGAGGGTTATGAACTAAAGGAAGGTAGTATAGGTAGATTCGGGAATGTTCTAGAAAGATATGGCTTACTGTGAGATACCGTAATACCGTTTTATCGAAGACTTACTATTCTGATTACAATGTTTGCTGAAATCCTTCTAAGAATATTAGGAAATTTTAGTTCATTTCGAAGCACAAGTCGGTTTCGCTATATAAAAGTAAGGAGGGATCAGTGCTTTAAAATATTAGGTTTATTTTAATTCTTTTCTCATAACACCAAAAGTGTTGCGTTAACGCACCATCGGCCTGTATTTAGGGATACATTTTATTGTAAGATTAGAAAAAGTTTTTGCAGAGACGTAATCAGTTATAATAACTGGCCTTGTTCAAATCAGACAACTCTTTATACAGCCTTTTGTAACCAACTATACTCTACCATACCAGCTTGTCAGTTCTAAAGGACTGCCTCCACCGGCAACAAAATGGCAACTTTGCTTGGAGCGCAACTTGCCAGAATGTGCGCCATATATCACCGCAAACAGGCGCTAAACTCATATAATGAGCGCTTCTTTAGCAATAGAGCGTCAAAGTGTAATGCAATAATGGACCATTAGCAATGCAGCAAGAAACACTCATATGGGAAAGAAAGTGTAGTATTATATTGAATCCATTCAGAAAGAAGGCCTTAAAGAGTTTTGGAATAGGAGGTTTACGGGCCGGCCCGCGGTTAACCTTAAGCCGAGCTACCTATCAACTTTCGTGAAAACTGACACAGCGAAATTCGATATTCCTTTATAGTCATATTCGAATATAATACCGCCGTGGCCTGCGTATTTGCGCGCGATATCAGCAGATTGCAAACTTTCTTTCGCTCTGCCTTACTCAGACAAAATATTGCAACACTCTTGCCTAATAACACGACCGTATTACTTTTGAATACCACTACAACTACATTTCCCTATTCAAAGAACAACTCCATAAAGCAAAGTCCGCTCCAAACCAAGATCTTTATCTTTGTTGGGTTTTCAGAGTTAGAACTTTTCTACAACCGAAGATATTTTAACACCGCGCCTGTTTACTAAACAATAGATATATGCCTACCATAGCACTATTCAAGTGTGAGTATTTTTTGCTATAAAATGTCTCTTCTTGTTGGGTTATTTGTCAAAATGATTGCTTTTGTGTGTTAGGTAGATGGTTAAAAGAGATACTCATAGAGACTGTAGATGGCGCGGAGAGTGCCAGCCCAATGCCGGTAGTTCGCGGGTAGCCCGCCGGTGATATATAGCCCGCGCCGGTGACTGCGGAAAACCCCTTGTGCAGGCTAGAAATAATCTAGATTAAAATCATCGCGGTGTCAAAATGATACTTATAGTTTTAGAGGGGATGGTTTGGTACCAAAGAAAATTACCGACCGAGTTGGCTTAGAAACCTTAAGATGTAATATGTTTTGAATTGGGTTGTCAAAATATAGATATATTATTGAGAGTAAATAGTGCGTATTTTAACTAGCAAGTTTGTAAGCTGTAAACTTTGAAAGCGAACAAGGCTTGCCGCGCCCTAAGGCAACGGGACAGATCTATATTTCCACAATCGTTTTAGAGAAAACTGAACTTTAAGTATAAAATCGGAGAACAGTCCTTTAATCCCACTGTCTCCGTTGGCGAGCCGCGCGAAATGGACCTGTTAATTTAATAACACGGTCTCGTTACTTTTGAATTCGACTGTATTTGCCGTAACCCTACATTTTATATATTAGAATATCTAAAACAAGTTTATAGTAGCTTCCCCCAGCTGGGACCGACCCTTTATGCTCTGTTTTATAGCCAGCTTTTTCCACTTAGGACCCATTGGGCTTGATAAATCTACCAAATAAATATGTCATTTTTCAAGTTCCATGAGCTCCAGAAGGCGGATAAAATAGGCGCGCATCCCGCGGGAATCGCTAATGATAATTTGAACACATCAAAGGAAATGCGTCCCAAAACGAAGTCAATTTAGAATGTTCTAGAAGTTATTCTTAAAGGACTGGGTGGTCCCATTTGGTAGTTAGCTTTTCTAGCTGTGTTGGACTATATAAATGAAGAAATGGGTTGAAAAGATTATTGCCAAAAAAGTAACTAATGAAAAATGTGTTTCCAAGAGTGGATGTTAGAAAGGAGCCGTCTTTGCTCAGAAGATTCCGGAACGAATGAACAAAACCTGCGCCGAAGAAATCTCCAGTTATTGTGTTGTACGTTCAATTACAGAAATAGATATTTTATAGACAATTTTAAAACCTAGATCAGAAGCGCGATATTATAGTATTTGTGTAAGATTAGACAACTGGAAGATCGGTCTCTACTTCACGAACTATCTATGTATTGTGAGAACTATAGTTTATATAGTCCATAACAAAAAAAGACTACAGTGAGATGTGTTGTTTAAGATTTTAAAAATCGCTCGTTCTGTGATAAAATTAATCTTCCATTATATGGTTCGATGCGCAATTTTTTGTTTGTTGTCAGAAAAATATTATTTTACTAGTTTTATTTTGTATCTTGTCCAGAAAAAGAGAAATACGCAATTGCGGAAGCCTACGTGTACCACCGCGCTCTGTTAACTTTCGTTTGTAATAGACTATATGAGTCTGTCTGTTTCTAGAAACCCATCTGCAATCCTATTTATTTGTATAAAGTCCCCTTATATAATAGCAATCTATTGCATAATGGGCTTCTCTATACTTATATAGAGTAGCTACATTGTTTCAATCAAGAAATGTGATTAGAGGCTCCCCCAGGAGAAGTCTGTCTCTGCGTTCTCCCCCTCTCTCGCACCCATCCAATCATCTCCAGCTTATCCATAAGGCTCCAGCCGTCTGCCTCTAGCTACACCGCTCTTTCCGGGCTCGCCGGCGCAGAAAATTCGAAATATCACTGGATATCTGGAGAGTATGGATGTAACTCTCGTATGATTGGATAAAGAAAAGACACATATTCGATATATCATAGGCGGAGGCATGAATATTCTATAGCGGGTTACGGTAATAATTGAGGGGCGGGGCTTGTCAAACGGGCGGCGCCTATTAGATATGCATATTCATAACTACAGTATGCCGGAAGGAATCGCGCGGGCCGTTAAGACCTTTAAATTCAGAAATTCATACCAAAACGGGAATATAATCATTAGCAAAAGTTTACAATCTTTTAGAAAATATAGAATATGAATAGATATTAAAATTAATGTTTAAATAACTTTTAAATAGATAAATTTGAAAATAGTTGCATTTGAATGTACGGCGGGAAAGAAACAACGTTTATGATGAAAAATTGATGAGTTCGAACGATAATTTCAAGGACGACCAGGGGCGAAAATCATTTTGTTTTAGACTTAAAGAGAGAGGACCACACGTATGAGTAACACTTAATAAGATGTAAAGGGCTAGTTAAAGGATTGTAAGAGATTTGTTAGAGTTAAAAGAATAGAACTTTCTTTCGAAAATCCTTCGGAACAATAAATTAGCAAACATAACCCTGTCTTTAGTCTGATTCAAGGGGAATAATGGAGTGTTACTTGCATATTTTCATGCATTTTGCGTATATATTCTTATTTCAAAAACTTTCAGAGCCATTATCGGCTAGATTCTTTTTAACACTCCATTCTTACTTTCGGATCTTACTATATCTACCTAATAGTAACAACTTTAAATATAATGTTTCACTATATTGTATATAAAAACGGTACAGTTCACAGCTAGGTGAAATAACTAAAGTCTGTTCTAATGTATAAGTTTTATGCTATATTGTATTTACTAAAAAGGATCTTTTGAAAACTGGACACTTCCCCAAAAACTCTATCCAAAACATAAATAAATATGTTTTGTAATCAATCTTTATGTTTTAAATATTATAAATAACATATTAACGTTATAATTTATAATATAACTTATATAACTTATAAATTGCCTGTACTAGCCTACCTGGTGACTTGAGCTTTCCGTCGTTAACTCGCTGTGGTTTCTGTTGTTTTCTTCTAGAAAGTAATGCCAGACTGGACATTCAGCATTAAACTTAAATATAAATATTATGCTTAAATATTAATAAAAATGGAATTAAAATATAAGAAAATAAGAGCAATCAATATTCAAAAGCAATATATAAATGTTCAAAGAAACCTAGTTGAGAATTAGATATGGCATACTTAAGTAAAACTTAAAATACAAACAACGTTTAAGCACTAGTCCTTGTATTAAAATAAAAACATTTATTCCGGGTAGTCTAGGCCCTTTTTCTAGCCACACTCTTTTATGTTTTATCTACACACATTATAACGTTTCAAGTTTCAAGGTTAGCCGGCGAGTAACCCGCCCGAAGTTTGCAAAAGGACAAGTCCGTTATGGATTCAAGGGGATTCTGGAGGGGAAGCTCTGTTTTTGGAGCCAGGCACGAGCTTTTGCTTTAGTTTCTGAAGCTAAATGTTCTTATATAAGGAATATGATCAACCTTCGTGGTTTGTGAATTGTCAGGGATTCTTATAAAACGGTTTTGCTTTTGGATAACTTCGATACTTATTTTCTTGAGTTTTATTTTCGAAACTTTCCGTTTTCCGAATGTTTCATAAGCTCAGTTCATAAAAGTAGTAAATCGGTGGCGTTGGCGGTCGCGAGCGGCGATAACATCTTGTAAATGAAATTAACAAACTAACAAAGAAACATTAAAAATATTTACCAACGATCCGACTAAATTACGAACTGCAGTCCAGTGCTTTACACAGGGAACAAAACTGCAACACAGTAAACTATGTATAAAGTGGTTTAGGTGATTTGATTATTTGAATCATTTGGTTAGGGTTCTGTACAAAACTTATAGATAAACTAGATGTAGATATTCTTAGACTATTATAAACAGAAATGAGTTCATATTTAGAATGTTAATCTAGGTATTTAATATAAGAAATACTTTTTCTACGTAAATACATGATTACTCATAGTTCAATTGATTTTTCCTAAATACTACATATGATATATAGTCTGATTCAAGATTAATAATGGAGTGTTACTTGCGTGTTTTAAGGATATTTTGCGTATATTTTCGGTTTTAGAATACTTTCAGAGCCATTTTGACGAGATTCTTTCTTAACAATCCATTATTATTTTTGAATAAAACCATACGTCACGGAAAGGTTTTCTTTCTAATCGTTTAGCCCGGCACTAACCATTTAAAAGCCTTTAACTGAACATAAAACTGCCAACCAAACATGATTCGTATAAAACCTTGCAGATTCTAAGAGAGCTGCTCCAGAATTCAGAAATTTCGGTGATTACCAATATTCCGGGTTAGGTGAGAACATAGTTTCTAAATAAGTTGCTCCCCACAATACCCTAACTGAAGTTGTGGTGGAGTGTTAATAATATGCTGGCTGGGGTGTCAATAATCATAAAAATATTCGAATGCCACCGTTAAAGACTATGAATCAGTAGTGGGGAAAGAGACACTGTATGTATTACAAATAATATAAAAATATATAAAGAATGTGCCTATATTTGGCGCATTAAAAGAAAATTACTGATTACTATGTTCATTCTAAGATCTTCGTCTTCTAGATCGAGGCTTCCAAATCGGTGACTTGGGAAAGCTTCAAAAGCTACTTAAAAGATTATAAAGATACCTTTCTTAAAACTTTTATAACACTTCTAAATGTTTGGACCACCGCTCCATATTTTAGAACACCCAGTAAGTTAACTTGCTTGCCCTCCAAAAGCGGATCCGCCTGATCCGCGCTTACTCCCAATGGTGAAAGTTAAAGTGTTCTTCTAACATTATAAACGTATTATCGATTCGTTTAATTATAAATATAATATTAATAATATATAAATATAGATTGAAAAGTGAGGCTTTTCTCTGTAGAGAAATGATGATTGGCTATCGATGATAATCAGTCAAATCCGATGTTTAGAACAGCAGATACGCAAAGAAACGGGGAAGCGGCAGGAGCGGTGTTGAAAATTATTAGATGGCGGAAGAATAATCGAGATATTAAAGGACTATTTTGAAGGATTGATAGTTAGATCCAGGGGTGTGCATTTAACGGGCCGTCCTCCCCATTGGTTAGGTCGTAGAAGGAGCGCATCTAAACTTCTTCAATAATGTACAATTTCTTCTTGAATTGTTACAAAGACTCTTAACAGTAAGTTGGGTCCCGTACCGACTTTTCGCCATTAAATTTGGCTCGGTGCCATTAAAATGAGAATTGTAGTGATGTCTTCTTGCTACCATTGATATGAGAGAGTGATATGAGGATAGCTTACTTTGTTAATTAATTACACGCCGCTGTCTTCTTATATTGCGTATATCGACACATTGCACTAGATCACTCATATTAGCAACACCGCCAGCAGTTAAAGCACCGCCAGGGGAGTTTAAGGGTTAAAGAAATACGCAGAGTGCGGTGGTAAATATGAACTTAAGTAAACCACTTATGAGGTTTATGCTACCTAAAGCCGCTCAGAAGCTTAAATAGAAGGTTTTAAACCCTTCAGAATTCAGATCAGTGACGTGAGTTTAAATATAACCGTAGTTTGTAGTACTCGACTGGCTCCATCTTGTCAAGACTTATTGCAACCATTTTTAACACCGCTGGTACAGAATATGATACGGCACGGCAAGCTACATAGAAGCTCATCTAAGTAGTGAAATAGCCTAGATTAATAAAAACCCGGGCAAATTTGTACGCAAAGTCAAATTTAGAGTAATTTCGGTTTTATTAATCTAGTTCCCGCATTGAATTGAAACACACGAGTCAAAGAGCAGTCGGAGCAGCGATAAAGTTGATCGAAATTAATGACACACCGCTGTTTTTATACAACGGCGATATAAGATAGTGGGGGGTAATCATTCATAACCTCGAAGAGGAAGAAAGCTAAACTAAATGATACTAGAATCCAGAAGATAGGCTTCGTGAAGATGAGTGCAGCTTCGTTTAAAGTTAAAGTATGCCAATTCCTTAGGACGGTAAAATAGGGCAAAAGATAACTTATATGTTCGATTTACTGTTATTAATGGGGCCCGGTAACTAATCTATGAAGATAGAATCTATACAAAAAAGTTTACAGAAGACCAGCTTCAGAAATGGTATACAGTCAATTTCTAAGCTTTTTAGTAAAATAGCTTCAAGATTTACTAACTTTTTTAAACATAATAGTTCAAGAGAACGCTAAGGGTACCCCAAATTATATAAATACTTTTATTTTAATAATAAATAAAATGTGAGGAACAAAGTTTCGAAATAAAAGAAAGTCATTAAAATTTCGTCAACACCTTCGATTTTGTACTTTTAACTCATAATGTGATTGATTTTCCGTTGGAAGGGAAAATCAGCAGGTCACCAGGTTTTAGAGAAAATATGTAAGTCATAAGTTTAGTTGGTTCTGAGTAAAATTAGTATCTAGCTTGGATATAAGGGCTAAATAAGCTAAAGATACAGAATCAGAATAAGCAGCACTTCCAGATGAATGTTAATATTTATACAATTTCCTATTCTGGACTGGATCCAGGTTAGATTCATCAAAATTTGTTTTCGGGACACAATAGTTCTGAGGCTAACACCATTGATGGTTAAAAATGAGAAACAAAATACAAAAGAGACTGTAAACAAAAGTAACATAATAAGAACCAAAAGAATCAAGTATAGTCCGATTCAAAAGTAATACCTTCGTGTATGCTGCGTATGTCGTTATATTTAAAACTGCGCCTGCTTGCATTCTACGCGCGCGATATCAGCAGAATGCAAATTTGCGTTCGCTCTGCCTTACTCAGACAAAATATTGCAACACTCCTGCTTATTAACTTGGTCGTATTACTTTTGAATCCGACTATATAGCATCATTTATCTTAGAACCCTGAATCAATTTGAAGACCCTTATAGTTCCCAAAAACAATGGCTTTCTTGGCTGAAAATACCACAAAAAGTAAAATTCGAATTACGTGACAGATATAGTAAACGATAATGAAATAGATAGAAAAAATATATAAAATGCGACAATCTTCCTCAGAATAGGCCACGCCCACCCAGCAAAACTGAAATCGGATGCGCCACCGTGTAGGCAGAAATAGCGACGGCTAGCGGGAGGGTGCAGTGTCGAAATTGGAAAATATTGCGTATTTTTGAGATGCGCAGAGCGGGGCGGCCGGCTACGAGCAGTTATGGAATATTAATACATGAAAATGGGGGTTACGGTAGCCGAAGCGTCCGCCTATAAGGAAAATGAAGCGGCGTGCTAAACTTTTTGAATTTTGTAAAGCGCGCTTAAGGGAGCTGTAAGGAGGTCTTAAGACGAAGCAAGAAGATACACATGTATCCATCACTCACGGTGGTAATTTAATACTATTTAAACAAGTAATATTAATATTTAAAGAAATAACATTAGTAGTTGTGTAAGATTTAACAATACATACAACTATGGAGAAACTAGAGAAATATATTTGAATAAGCCTAAACTTATGATTTTAAGTTTTGAAATTTTCAATTTTGAATTGTCTCTCGAATTCTTTTACATCTGACCATATGCTATAACAAAAGGTTATTCACATTCAGAACGATTAGCAGAGTAAATTTGAAAACAAAGTTTTTCAATGAAATTTGTTTTGTATAGTTAGTTTAGTTTGAATTATAAGCGTTGAGAGATGGTATAATTTAGAAAACACTTATTTAAAATGAAAACTATCAAATGTTAGGAGATTCCTTACTTATTAATGGGTTACTGTAGGAAATATGCATTATATCATTTAAAAATATATAATATAACATTATTAACAGAAGTGTTTTCTTGTTTTATAAAATATGATGTAATATGGTACACATAAAGACCTCTTTGCCGAAAAGACGTTGTTTGAATTTCGGTTTACTCGCGCCAAAAGCATATCAATGAGGAAGAAGGTTATCAACATGGGAGGGATGGTTCGTGCCGAGACCCGACAACCTGAGATGATGATATATCATAATCCTCTATGTGAAAGAGAGTATCCTGAATAAGGAGTGTAAAACATTGGCTTGAGAACCCCTGATATTAGCCTGATTCAGGATCTTAACAAGGGGATTCAAATACATTCATATATCCTGAAAAAATAGTCACCAAAAGCTTTAGAGTCAATAAATTCCGTCACAAAGTCAGAGCCATCATAGGTTAGCCAGCTTGACTTAATAGATCTTCAAATCAACCGAATTTCAACTTTAGAAGCTGTAGTTAGCAGTATCTGGAAATTTCTCGGATCGGAACGGACCAAGGGCGAGTTTTGAGCATTTGGACCCATACAGAAAATTTGTGACCACGGGCCGGCCCATTCCCCCTCCAGGTATCTGCTAGCTCTAGAACAGTGCATTATGGTTAGAGCGCACTATAGAGTTAGAGATAAGCTTGACTGGTCGGTTAGACTGAGTAGCGCGGTGCGCAGCATAGATTCACAATATTTACTCACTATTCTTTTATTCTAACAAACCTATTCAGCTCATTTTAGACCTTTTTACACGGTTCTTTTGAAATTGAATAGGATGAGGCTTCGCTGCTGCGGGACTCGACTCTTAGCTGGGGCGCGATATTCAGTTAACTTCGATTAGAGCACGAGATGACATGTTCGGGAAGGATGATTGGTCAGTCAGCATAGTTGAGGAATAAACATCGTGTGGGGTTTATTATTAATAAGATAATAACATTAATCAAGCACTGCTTTTAAAAGCAACGTAGGAGATTAACATCACTGGATTCAAAGCTTAGAAATAACTTTTGGAAAACCTTTAGTTTCCTGAGAATATAAAAACCTTGAAACTAGCCAGAATCCGATATTTTAGAATACAACGATTACAATCGATCAATAAATAAAAACTTAGAAAAAAAGAAAAACTATTCAAGCGATACTCCAAAAAAGCATTTGTACGCAACGGTAAAGCCCCCGCCGGGATTAAAAACATTTGGGGTGTCATAAAATAGAAAATGGCTAAAACAGTAAGATAGCAATGAAAGTATTGTCTTTTGATATTTGGCGGGCGCTTGCTCAGGCTGGGCGGCGAAATTGAAAACGAAGGAAAAGCAAAAGTAAATACAACAAACTCACTAGACTCTCACCTAGGGAAAGAGCCGGCCCGACGAGACGAAATGCCGTCAATCGGGAATATAAGTTAGGTTAAATAGACCTTTAAAGGATAAAAGTAGGTTAGATGGTCCTTTAAACATACAGGCAGTTTTTATGGTCTTTTAAAAATTACGTTAGATACTCCTATAAAATGAACAGTTGATAGCTCAATATAAAGACTAATACAATTGAACCGTAAGATATTCGAGTTCTCTCAATGATAGAATAGGCCTCTAGAATACATTCATATAGTCAGTTTCAAAACGAACAATGGAGTGTAGAAAAGCATTTACAAGCCAAACGCAATTGCGTACAAGCAGTTTTGGCTTGAAAATTAATTTCTACATTCCATTATTCGTTTTGAATCCGATTATAAATACATAGACCCCGGATATGAAAACATTTATTGAATGAGTTCTCGGATACCGATTTGCTATTTAGTAGAAAAAATTAAGTGAGTTTTAAATAGTCTAACTAGTTTATCAATAAAACTAAGTTCACATTTGTGTTGTACTTATCCATGTTTTCAAAACTAATCAATAGATTACGAAGTGAACAGATTACTATTGGATATACAGGAGTCGGAGGTGTTGAAAAAGATATCTCAGAAGGCTGCGTGCTCAATACCGAAACTTGTAGGTAATGCTCCATGAGATTAGAAATTTCATTAGAAGCTCTCCAGAGCCTAATTTTCAAAGTGTTCCTTACAAGTCAGATTCCCAACCTCTGAGTTAGGGACCCCATCCATACCCAATAACCCAGCTTATAGCTTCAAAATCCAGCTTCGAAGTTCAGAAATCTTTTCTGGATAAGGAACTTTAGCTCTAGTCTCTGAAAGAAGAAGAGCTCAGTCAGAGAGAGCATAATCCTGTGAGAGAGAGCTGACAATCGGGATTTAACGATCTTGCTGTCCGCTGTTTACAAGAATTCGAGAAGAGAATAGATTCGTTTCAATAAGCAACACAACTACTGCATGACTGAATAGAGAAATAAAAAGTGGGCGTGGCCTCGGCTCTGCGTTATGATATTTCTGGCAAGCGGGCGCGGGTTACTGTAATACCCGAGGGAGCTGGAGCGCGTCTCATGGATATAATGCACCTCTTCTTCTTAGGTACATCTGAATCTAAGACAACTTCAATTCCATATATATTCTAAGCAAATCTAATTTAGTATCTAACTAATATAAACAGAACAAAGAATAAGAAGTGGGTTAAGGATTCAATTTGTGAGAAACATGCTCAATTCATAAATATAGTAACTTCATAGTGCAAATTAATGTTTGAAGCAATTTTAAAACTTAGAAGATTTCGGCTAGAATCGATTGTTTTCATTCAAAAATCAAATTATGTGGTCTAGACTCGGTAAGACAAGATTTAGAAACCGTTTTTAACTTTCGCTACAGTCGACGCTCTAACTATAAAATGGCTGTCCCAATCGCAAAGTAAGCCATCGCAAAATTGGCTGAAAGTCGTCGGCTCCGGTCTTTCATCTTCGACTAAGTTTTCACAACAAAAGAATGACCAAAAAGTCAAGCGCGGAACAATACTGGGAGCCAAGTTATAGTCTTAACTAAGAGGGACTACCGGTGGTATTTAAATATACAAAGTACAGTTATAAAATATTAGTAAACAGGATGTAGCCGGCCCAGCTACTATCATTCTTAGTCCTAACTACTTATGGATTACTGTAACAGTCAATTGCAGCGGTGTCTTGTTACCTGCACATCTAATAGTCGTTTCAATAGCAGTTTAGTCACATAGACAAATGTTTTGAGTCATTGAGGCTATCTGAGAAATTTTGAAAAACAGATAAAAAGTTATGTAAAGAGTAGGAGATGAGAGCAAACCGGTCAATATACAATAACCTTTTGTAATATTAAAGGGAATTCAAATATTTATTTATATTTAAAGTGTAATATTTATTTAAAGGACTAGATTCTGGAATTTAACACCGCTACTTATTCAGGTTAACCGCCGTGTCAAGAAAACTTAAAAGTAATTTTGGAGAAATCGATACATAACTTCTTATGAATAGAATAGTAACTAGATCAGATACCGTAATGATTATAAAGTTTAAAGGACTATTCTAATCTAATCATTCCAGAATATTCCACAAACTCCGGTTTCTAAACTTTCTTCCACCCTATTTAAAATGGTATTTGTGTGTTGCGTTTCGTCGTTTTTGCCTATCAATAAAGCCAATAAAAATTTAAATGACAAGTTTTTTAGTCGTTTTTACGTGCATATTATACGCGACCGTACAAGGCCATACCTCCTCGCGGGCGCGGTGTTATGGGCATCAACGCGCGATGGACTCTAACTAGCCTTTTGGGCGGGTCGGAGTCAGTACCCGGGTCAACATTTGAAACTTAATGGGGTCGGCCAAGTTTTGAAAAATGATACTGAAATTTTACTAAATAAGGGTTTAAAACGAAAGAGCTGGCATCAGTTAGGAGATATCCCAAACAAAGCTTCTGAAAGTTGGAAAACGTACCATACCATCCGGACCCCGAAATCAGTGGCCGTAGTATAGAAACGCCCGGGTGAGTGCCCGGGCAGTTTTTAGCCGGCCCAGGCAACAATTATCAACTACTCGGGCTTCCAAAAACTGCCCGGGCGTTTCTATGCTACGGCCACAGGCTCCGAAAATTCCTGGTCCTAGTCTTACAGATCCCTCCCCCCCCCTTGACGCTAGCATCCACGTCGACCTCTACGCATGTCAAAAGTTGCAAAGCTCATAAAAAAGCTAAATTGAGCAATTAACTACTACAATCGAAGAAGAAGACGAACCTTTAACTGGAATGGCTACTAGCCAACTAACTGCGACTACTTACTGGGTCTCGTAACGAAGGCGACTATTACAGTAACCCAACAACTAACCAACCACCGCAATTCAATAACAGAATGACAATAAAATGGGGGGCGAGTTGAAAAGTAGACCGCCAGGTAGTAAAACATTTTCTAAGAGGGGGTCGATTGCTGCTGGGGGTGTCGTCATCTCTCACAAGTTGATTATAGGTCTAAAATGAAGGGGAATCGTCTTCGAGATGGGTCCTACAGCGCTAAAAATCATGTCGAAGAAATGAAATTAAATGAAGCATCGCTCGAATTACAGTGTTCATTCATCAATCTTCCGAAACAAGCTGAAAGGGTCACATTTTTTGGATTTATTTCTGGAAGCTGGTTTGAGGGTTTTACCTAAGTTAATTCTGTTACAAAGCCATAATGTCAAGCTGAGAGGTTTGAATATTTGAAAGACCTTTAAAGAATAAACCGATTTTGTGTTTGGATTTATAACACCGTAACCAAGAAGCTACTGCGCTCGAATCCTATACTCTACTATTGTAGGATACCTTTATCAGCGTGGGTGGTCTACAGGGAGTTTTAAAGGACTGATTAAGGTCGATTAGGTCGGTCCCAAGTGGAAAGATCCAGAAAAGCAAAAGAAGAAGATAGTTAAAGGAAAACATTACTTTCTCTGATTACTTTTCAATTGAATAAAATCCACATTCGCCGTTTTCGTTTTCAATTTCAATCTTCATAGTCTTCTTTGAGCAAGTTAGTCTGGCATTCTAGTCGCAAGAGGCGGGCTCTTTAGTGGCCGCCGGCTGGCCGGCCGTTCCCGTCTGAGGAGCTCATGAAGAGCCAATGTATCTCTATTTTTCATCATATAAACATTGCATGAGCAAAGAAATTAATGAATTTTGAAATGAATATGAAAATGCTACAGTAACCCGTTGAAACATAATGAAATACGCAGCTGCAGGGGAGAAAATTAACAGCGGCGGTAAAAATTTAGAGGGAAATCATTTGCGCACTGGTATATAGGCTCATATGCACATGGAGCTCTTGAAATTGACTAGACAGAAAATCAGATCATGTTAATTATAAATATATTCTCAAAATTAAGAATATGCTAATGTGTGATACATAGAACTAGATAAATAATACAGAGATTGTTCTTTTAGCATTTGAATGCTAAGGATTTCCAATCGGCAGGGCTGGCAATTTCACGGGCCGGTCCGTGAAAAATGGGGGGCCGAAAATTCAAAAAGTCGGCCCGCGCAAGCAAAACTTTTATGAACAAAATCGACTGAATTAGGTGAATATTCTAATAAATAATATCCAAAACATCAACAGGTAAAGATATTGCACTCTTCATGGTTAAAGCCGAAAAATAGCACTGAAAACTAACTTTTTTGAACAATATCCGCTAAAAAGTGTGAAATAGACTACGGCCGGGGTCGAAAATTTAAGAATTGGGCGGGCCCGGGCCGGCCTTTTCCCAGCCCTGATCAGAAGTAATTCAGTAGAGAGAAACAAAGTTTTGATATTGACAATACTACAGCTTTTGGCAAGGACGTCGTGTAAGACATCTCCTATTAAAAGTGTTAGAATACCCCCTTCAGCCCGTACAAAAGTGGATTATTTCGACATCCTGAATAACAGTTATTATAATTTTACTACATAAATAAGTAGTCGGAAGTGGCTCCACAAAGCTATTGAAATTATCATCAAAAGGGGCGTGGTCTACAAGTCTGCATCTCTTCATCGGATCATATAGATAGACAGTCTCTAGCCTCAATGGCGGTAGCTTGTAAAGGAGGACCCGCCGCGCAAACGGTGGTTTATCTAACAACAATTCATTCTTCAAAAGGGCACCCCCTCGGTGTTGCAGCGTACATCATATAGGATGGGGATGCGAGAGGTGGCAGACACGGTCGAATATAAAGACGAAACAAATTACTAGAGGATTATCCAAGAACATTATCGTTTTCAACATTAAAATCCATTTTAAGAAGATCGTCCTGTCACGACAGACACGCCCCCTTGTTCAGACCTTTAAATGAATAAATCATAGTGTCAGTCGGCTGAAAACACACACACAAATTGTGCAATTTGTGATGCTATTACGGTTCTCAACAGGCGGGTCGTGCCGGTACCCGAAATGACCAAAGCAGGGCAGTCCTTTAAGAATAATTAGGTCTGTCTGGGATTACAGAGAGCGCTCCAGCTGAAGAAGGTTGTTGGAACAACGACATATCTCACGAAGAGGAGGCAAATATCTGCTCCAGAATGGAAATTCAGAGACCTTTTCTTAAGAAATCAAATTAAAGAACAAACTACTAAATCCTTTTGACAACCATATGATTTACGGCGCGGTTGATTTAATGAGAACTCTGTTCACCCTGGAGCAACTTTAACCAGCTTATGAGGGAACAGTAAGTCACTCGATTCTTACATGTGTCTTCTAATTGCTTTAACCTCATAGCAGCGGCCTCTGAATCCGCTAGGATCTAAGAATGTAAGTTTGACTCCCCGTAGCTGCAGAAGGCTTAGGAAACCAGCAGCTTATTTATCACATGTTTCGTAAACCCGAAGAATGAATTTTAGAAAGGAGACATCTGGAACATTAACTCCCCCAACATTTGAAAACTTTAAAAACTGTTTTCATTATTCAATAATAACCGTGACTAAAATCCTCTATATAAATATTTTGCGACTCCAGTGCCAGTAGCAGTGGCCGGTCTCGGTCGCTTCTGCCCCAAAGCAGTTCAATTATGGCGAATATGGGTGGTCGTAATCTCTAAAATTAGTATGGATAAAATGAAATAAAAGAATGAGTTATTGGCTATAAATTGACGCCTAATGCTGATTGAAAACTGAGCGGAGCCATATTGAAGCTGCCGCGAAGCCACCGCGCAATAATATATTTCAATATTATATAAGTATAATCCGTGGAAGGAAGGGTGAAGAACAATCTTTGTTTGCATTGAAAACAGGTAGTTTACAAATAGTAATACCTCTCATTATTAATATTCAACAATTTAAGCTATAAACAAGCTTTTATAACATTCCAAGATATTTGCTACAATTGATCTGAGTTAGAAGTCTTCGTCTTGTGAAATATTGGAATGTCTGGAATTCATAATAGTTTGACTCGCTTAAAACCAGTATTAAAATGACTAGCAAACTATTTTGGTCATCTATATAATTGCCATTTCTTGTTTACCAGTTATTTAGAAAGTTATTGAGTTTGTTTAATGTATTTCTGTTTTGTTTTAGGTCATAAACTGTATTTTACGACTCTGGTCTGAGTACGCAATACGCAACACTTGTTCCAATAGAATACACACTACCGTAACTAATAAATGAAATAAATCGTCTAATCATCTATTTTATCGCTGTCCGGACCTTTTTATTAAATAACATCGTTAACTTTTTTTGATTAAACTTGAAGGACTGCCCCCGGCTGCTGCCTCATGTAAACGATAATGGGTCCTGGAGCGGAGAAAAAGAGTAATGGCTTACGGTAGTTATGGAAAGTCGCAACACGGCGCCATGTTGCGATGCGGAAAACTCATGCAGAGGATATAAACGGACGCCGCGGTGTAGGAAAAAGAAAAAGAATACTGCGACCAGCTGACGAAATATTGCGTACAGCGGGGAGAGTCAAATAAAATAGTGTGCTTTAGCAAGAGATGTTTGGAGATTTTGAAGAGAGGTAATAACTATAAAATGTGTATAGATGATCTGTATTTGATGTGATTGAAAAAGAAGAATTACATTCATTTTAAGAATCAATTGCTTTTATTTAATACTGCAAACGATATGTTCCTATATGTTTACTGCAGTCTAGGGATCCGAATTCACAGAGTAGTACTATACATGGGCAGTGGCCATAGCATAGAATCGCCCAGGTGGGTGCGCGTACAGTTTTTAGCCTGTCCCGGCACCAGCCAAACCACAACTGCTCAGGCAGCTAAAAACTGCCCGGGCACTACCCGGGCGTTTCCATACTACGGCCAAAGGTTCTGAATACTATTGTAAAGGTCTGTCGCGGGATTATGGCTCAGCGCTGCGGTGCTAAGAACATTTAATATATATTGTATAAGATGTAATAACTCTAAGACCAATTCGCAACCAATCAGATACCGCATGCAAACAATACTGGCTAGGCTGTGAAAACGTAATTATAATAAACAACAAATATGAAAATTAATACAATGAAAACAAGAAACTATCAACCGTGCAGACATTCGCAAAAGAGCACATTCTTAACAAAAGTTAGCACTAAGAGAACTGGAGTCTTTGAGAAGCGCCTCCTAAAAATCGATACAGCTTTCACGAAAATAAACTTTATAGAGTTATTCTTACATGAGTTTAATTACAGTATAAAATCAAGATATTTAAGTTATTTTAAAATTCACTTTAACATTAATTGTAGTCGGCTGGCAGCTGACCAATAATAATCCTTCATAACTACTGTGCCTCCGGGAGGCGGAGCCTAAATATGAGCCCTCAGGCGGCTGGCTGGTTAAAGGACTGGAGAAGAGGAAGAAAAGATATTTAGAGAAAAACGGATATAACTTTTGTTATTTCTAACTATGCTATGTAGAACTTATTTAGAGTCACGTTTATTTGTGAACTACTCAGCCAAGAATAGCCGTCTAAACCGGGATGTTTTTCCATATCGAAGATAGTCACCTGTTCAAGATACTGGGCAGTTGAATTTGAACGTTATTAATATATTGAAACTATTCTTATACATAATTAAACAATACTAGTGTCGGTATTCGATTTCTCCAGATAAAAAACTAAATCAAATGCATTGATGCGAATTTGAAAATAGATAATTTAACATTAAGAGTTATAAAAACCATGGTACACCGTCAGAAACAAATGGATTCAAGAATTTTGTTTTAGAAATTTGCAAAAGAGTTAGCCCATGGCCGGGATCGAACCGACAATCTTCTGATTAGAAGTCAGACGCCTTATCCATTAGGCCACACGGGCACATTACAAGAGTAAGAGGTGCTGGTATATATGTAAACATCAATATGCATTATGTGTATCAGTTTTAATAATTCGTATAAGCTGCAAGTGAAATTCGCAACTTTTGGCCGATGCTGATTGTAAAAAGCTGTAAAATTATAACAATATGCCGTGTGGTGCGTTGCCAAGGTCAGGACGCAACTTTATTGCCTCACTGGAAGCCGAAAGATTTGAAAAATCGAAAGGAAAACTACGAAATTAGTTTGAAAAGCAAAGAAACATAAAGATAAAGGAAATAAACATTTTTGAATCCTGCTATTCCTAGACAAATTATAATCTTGAAAAGTTGCTCAATTAAGCTTGTTGTATTTCTTGAGAGTTTATGCATCGAAAATTGTGAAAAAGTTACATTCTTAATAGTATTACAATTCAAAAATAGTATGATCTTAAAAATATTCTTGTTTTCCAACCAGTCATCATGTGTTCCACAAGCCCGACGCCACTTCCCGGGCTCCCCGGCCCCGCCCCTAACTCCGCCCACATTCCTAAGCATCATTTACCCATGCTCACACATAAATCTCATCTACTTATTAGAATCTGTTAATTTCCGTTCTTATCGCAATATTTCATCTCTCAGCTTAGCATTTATGGGCTGTCTACATAAGACTTCCTGGAAAAGACGGGATTTCTGGAAGTTTCCTGTAGCGAAAAGCTATTCAGAAGGCGGTTTTGGTGGGGCTGGTCGGAGCTCCAAGAACTAACTGTATTTTTATCGGATCAGTAAAATCTCCCAAAAACTACGATATATGTTATCTCTATGGCATTTCACACCGGCTAGCTTCTTCTAGGGTATACAGGTTCTAACTACTAACAGATTCATCTTCGCCGAGCCCATGCTGGAACGGCTTCTTTTGTTTTTATTATTTTAATAGAGTTCCGACTAAATAGTTTGGTGTTCATCTTTGAATCTTTGGTGTGAAATATAGGGTTTTCATACCCCAGGCCCGCATATTATCATCTCCAGAACCTTAGATTCCGTAACCCAATACTGCTCCTCGACTCCATGAATGCAGCTCCGGACCGCTCATCAATCCTAAACATTGTTTCTGCCGTTTCTCCTAATATAGCGTGTTCTTAGCCTATAAATCTGAGCTTGGCCCTCGGGCGCCTCTCTGCTGGATGTGCTCTATTGCGAATTGTCTGACCGGAATGCATCATCGCTAATTATTTCTCCTCAAACATCACAATGAATAGATAAAATGAATAAAAGGCAGAAAACCAGCCAGTAAGCGCCCGGCATATCGGATTCTATTTAGGAAATATTGCACAAAGCATCTGCCCTCTCTTTAGCAGCAATTGTTAAAAAACGATTATGGTGGCAATTTGAATTTAGTAAGAGATTCGCAAAGGGGCGCCACAAGCACATTTACATGCGAATATGGGGAAGCGGTGGTAATAAATGGCTACAAGTGGGTGTATTAATTAGGTAAGAACTATTGATGTTTGTTAGTAAATCAATAAATGTGTATCCGCGAGATGGTCACAAACTCAATGAGTTGGGAGCTACGTTAGTGAGCTACTTTAGTAACCCACATACTTAGCATTAATGAACTTACGAAACCAGTGACCGCAGAAGGAAACGCCCTGGTGTGTGCCCGGGTAGTTCTTGGCTGTCCCGAGCAGTTGAGAATTGTTGCTCGGGCAGCCAAAAACTGTCCGAGCACCCACCCGGGCGTTTCTATACTACGGTCACTGGTACATTCAAAGGGTCACTGGTACATTCAAAGGGTCACTGGTACATTCAAAGAGAAGGTTGAGATTCTGTATTAGGAAGGCACATTCATCGTAGGAAAGCATTCACCACTTGAACCTATACTAATTGTTTGCTATTCTACTTGTATTTAAGTTAATTGCCCTAAATCTGGTTTCCCAGGTTCAATAATAAGATCGGGCCCGATTCAATACCTAAAAAGATCAAAAGTTATAATCTAATTCATAAGCTCTCAGGTTGATGTCAAATTCAAATATGCTAAGTTGTCGCCAATTAGTGGCATCAGCTCGGCGCAATCTGTCAATAACGGTCTCGCTAATGGCAGAATGTTACAGTCATCTGGTGTGTAGAGATAGATATAATTAGTACAATTGTTCCTGTTTCTCTATTAAGAAGAATAAATAGAATTATATTCTATGTTTATGTATTACATAATTGAATATTGTTATTTCTAGCGGGACATACTAATCGTCTAATGGAATACAAGGCAAAGCGGTGATACATCAACATCCCCAGGGACCAGCCGCCCCGGTACCAGATAGCTGGTAATAATACGTGGATTCCAATGGAAAACGTTTGGAACTGGGTCGGTTCCGGCCCGGCTTGGCTTGGCCTGCCTGTTGAGGAGACTGGTATCGACTGGGAGCTGTGAATAGAGCAGAAGCTTCCTTTCTCCTTCAAAGCTAACTTCAGAATATCAATGAGATTCGATTAGCTTTGATTCAATTCTTCGATTTTCAACGTTTGAATAAACTTCTTTTTTGAAACTGTTATCCAACTTTTTCAACAGGAATGTTGTAATAACTTTCGAAGCTTAGACTACAATGATCCCTGATACGTTTTGGAAACGACTATTTTTTATGATTATCTCTAGTAACTAGAGTCTTTAAGGCTTTATAAAGTTGAATACATTTCAGATAAAGCCAAAACCTCTTACATACAATAATTTCTCCGACTTTCATACAGTCCTTTAAAAACAATCGATCTTGAGTCTTTTATAGTCTCTTTCAAAACATAGATTACATTAAAGCTGTCTTTAAAATGAGTCTGACTTGTTCCTTATATGAAAGTAAATTTTGCAACACTGCGTATCGAGTAAGGCCAGCGCGATGTTTATAGTCTACTATGTTTTGAAACAGACAATATCATTAGGGTAATCCTACATGTTACAACACCGCATATGCGTCAAGCAGTCCTTGTTTGTAGCTCATCGCTCTTAATCTCTCTGCCGCACCATAATAACGCCTATTAGATATGACATGGCGCTTAATTTGTGCTCCATTGTTTGGATAAAATTGCAAACAAACTCATATAATGAGCAAACGACCGATCAAACCAGATATAATATATCTGATACTAATGAATTATGCACACACAGCCATATGTAACAATTCGAATTCGCAATTTTAAATTAAATATTAAACCTATGCCATTGACAGTATAATGACACTAATATTACAATAACAAAACCGAGATTTAGGGAATTATATTTTAAGAACTTCCATTCATTATAAAACACTGCACTTTAGTTCGCCAAAACTATAAAAACACAACGGCCTAACTAATTACTGTATATTAGTAAGAGTTTCTCTGTCTAAGCTAAATAACTGGGTAGAGATGGGCAACTGCGCTGTGCAAAGTGAGCGCTTAACTCAGCAGGGCTATGCTGGGCTGGGATTGGATCCAGCCCAAAATACTCATCTCAATAACTTAGTAACCAGACAGACAAAGTACTCAGAGACGGAGTACAAAAACACTACACCTTACTTTTCTACCACGGCGCCCTAACAGATACCGAAACTACAAATTCCTCAGAACAAGCTTGCTGGAATAACCAAATGTTTAATCCGGTATTAGGAGTGACAAAAAACCAGTATCTAGAAATGAGAACAGGGAAATTTGGACCATCTAGTCTTCAGATCCGAGATTCCCCTGGCTACTTTTGACCCCGACTATTAAAGCAATTCTTATATATTAAATCAGTAAACAAAATAAATAAAGTACTCTCTATCTAGATATAATTTATCTTATCGGTTTTCGGAGTTTCGTTTGCTTTGGGCGCTCTATTGCAACTATTGTGCGCTATCATAAATCGTTTGCATCTTCACGGAGTAGCCGATCGACAATATCATAAACGATTAAAGAGAAACAACTGACAGCCGCAACCGGAGTCGTCAACATCAAACAAAACTAATATGACGATGTTATGAAGGAAGTGGAGCTATGGGGGACTTAGAGTCTGGAGCAGAACTTTTTAGTTATTCAGATTATCCGTCTGTAACTGTGGAGAGTTTCAGAAGGCAGATCCCTTGACCAATCCCCAATTCCGGTTTGTTTGGACCATTCCAAATTATTAATATAGGGGGGGGGGGGGGGCAAAA
>JAQGAV010000911.1:0-25467 GCA_034691345.1 Phasmarhabditis papillosa | reverse complement strand
CTTTATTCCAACTGAAAAGTGTTAAAAAACGCAGATTAAATATTTTGGCTCGATTCCAACAGATTTATGGCCGGCCAAGGGCCATAGAAACTGTGGCCGGCCATCCGCCAGCCTGTTTTTTTTTTACACAAGGTCAAAACAAAAACAAATTAATCTCACTGCCAGAGTTCACAACCTGACCCTCTTTGCCAATAACTTCACAAGTTGTCTAGTATAAAACGAGAAAGAGTCTTGTTGAGCAGCGTCAACTCCAACTATTTTGTAAGGATATTAGTCCATTTGAATGCTAAGACAGGAAGAGTATTATGAAAATGGTGGTGATGTTGTGTAAAATGTAAGGAAAACCGTTTTTCCACACGAAAATTATATTCAAACTACCCTGTATAGCTTTTTGACAAACTAAAATTTGAGCAGCATTTATATATTTGAGAATCTATATATTTAAACCCCAAAATGTTATTTAGAATTGTCCCCCTACTATTTAATAAATGTACCCTAAATTCAAAATCGTTTTGGTACCGTCAGCATGCAAATGCCCTTACACCTCTGAGTAATAAAAACGGTTTGAATATTCCCCGCAGAATTCCGGTAAACAATGATTATTCATCACCCGCACTTGATTCTATTTTGGGGGAATATTTGAATTTTCTCCTTTTTTGCTTGAATTGTTCTCTTATCTCCATCTTTGTCCTTTGTCTATATGAAAGAGGTGGATCATTTAAAGATATATAATACGTTTCAGCCAACAATATACAAATTATTATAAAGCTATTACTATTTTAGTTATACAAATTATTATAAAGCTATTACTATTTTAGTTAATCATGGTTTCACTTTTAGTCTGACGAAGCTATTGTTCAGTTGAAACCAACTGTGTTTTTCTAACCGTCCTATGTTGACACTTCTTTTGCTGGAATGTATTGGCGAATTTTTCGATTTTTGTTTTAAATGTAGCTATATAATATGAACGAAACTTGGAGTAAGCTTTCGTTTATTAGGATTGATATCCTATTATAATAAAGCCGGAAACATTATCTGCATAAAAGAGGAAAAAAATCAGTATAAAACGTCGGTTTTCTAAAATTGAAATTTGAATTTGTATGTTTTCGCGTCAAAAAATTATGCTCTTGTCGGGAACCACTACAGCAGTCCTTTAACTAAGAAAATTAATCTGTGATATACGAATCGATTCGAATCGATATCGATGTGTTTCCAATAGTTTTTCTTCCTTCAATTATTTATATTTGTATTGTACTAATATTTTATTTGAATATCTGTGCTATAGAATTTGATAACGTGAATTTGAATTCAAATTCTGCCGTATTTCTGCTTTGTTATCATTCAAATGGTCATTTGGGCGATAAAACTGTCAAAGTGGACAGCGGCCATTTGAAATTCTCCCCTTTGTCCGACTACAGTTTGGAGAAGACGCATGAATTGTACAGTTTCAGGAAAGTAGCAGTATCATCTGCGTTTGTAATATAGTTATATGCTGCTATAGGCATATCACACTTGGTTTGTCGCTTTATATTGCGTTTCGAAATTATGTAAGATGCGCTAAGCAGTGGTACACGCGATTTATCAAAAACTCCGCCCATTACTGACCTTTGCTACGAACTTTTTAATTTCATTTGCATCTTTACACTTTAGTTGAACGGTTGTTTCTTATTTACTTGCAAATTGTTTGTTTTTATCTCATTCTTGTGCAAAGTTTGTTTATTTTCTACTATATTTCTTTGCCGATATATCGGAAACTACGATTTATAATCAAAGGATCCACAGGTTAGCTCTTATCGATTGTCGTATTATTTCGAATTAATTAGATATATATATTCTGTAATTCCAACTCGGTCAGAAAAAGTCTGGGAGAACATTTTCAGCTAATTTTCTTAACGATAAGCTTTTTTTGGCACAACATGGAAGTGAATAGAGTCTCATTCGTTCTTAACAAATTAGATATGATTTTCTGTATTTCGTGTAAGTGTTTTGTTCAAAGGGTTTGCTTTCTGATTCGCTCAGCAGTTTCGCTCTCATATAACTATATACTTGCACGAATATAATGATCAGAATTGCAAAGGTAATTTTATGTCCCCAGCAAACTAGGTAAAATCGATGACGTGTATTTGTATCTTGCTCAACATGACGTCATATTGAGTGTATTGTTTATCTTGCTGCACGGCACAGTCTTGACCTGTGGGATTTGGTAATTGCGACACTCACATAATTGCTACTAGGAAATACTGCTCGTTATGCCGAATTTAATCTTTGTCATCAATTCATTTAAAGAAACTAAATTCAAATTCATCTTGATTTCAAATTTATTCCGGTTTTACATGTGATCCTCTCGCGTGTTTCGTCACCTTGTTTGTCTGCGGATTTCCCGCGCGAACTTGGCGTCTTTTACCGCTCATCGAGGGAATTCGAATTGACACTGTTTCAACCGTTTTCATTTTCACCTTTTCATTCTTTCTTTTTTAGCTTTTTTGATTGATATTAATTTTTATTTTTATAGTTACAAACATGGAATGCAACTCTCCAAATATGCGGTCTCCTCAAAGACGTTTTGAAGAACTAACAAATTCACCCAAGTCATACAGGATGTTCAGCCGTAGACCACTGAAGGTAAATATTTTTTTCTTGTATGTCAATTTAAATTTGACTTTTATAGAAACGTTTCATTGAAACTGCTAGCCCTCGTTCCATTTCAATTTTTGAATTGAATAAAAGCACTGTTAACAAAGTCGCGTCACCTCGATATACCGGCATGTCTCCTCGATTCGTTTGTGGAAAACTAAAGGATACAGAGAGTAAGTGTTTTCAGGTTCAGAATTTTGTAATTGTTATATTTTTAGTACCGTCGAGTCCTGCTTTTGATTTACAAAGTCCTTCGAGCTACTATGATCAAGCTTTCGAAACTGTTGAATTTCTCGGAATGGGCAGTTTTGGAATTGTAAGTGTTTTATAGCATTATAAATTTTTATCTCTTCATTTGTAGGTTACTCGTACAATTTCAAAAGTAGATGGTCGCCAATACGCCGTCAAATTGTTAAGAGACGGATACCAGGGCGAGGGTGATCGACAAAGAAAACTTCGTGAAGTACAAATGCTGGATTGTCTACCTAAACATTGCAATATTCTATCAGTTGAGAACGCCTGGGATGAAAAGTGAGTTGCCATTTTCCCTTTCGTAATAATTTCCTCGTTCAGCGGCTATCTCTTCATTCAAACCGAATTATGCGTTACGTCGCTCTCAAATTACCTGAAGCTCCAGAAAGGCTACATTCCAAGATTAGAGCTGTGGAAGTTTATCATTGGCACTCTGAAGGTACACTTTCTCGCATGCATATGTTTACTAAAATAATCTCTGTAGGGACTGGAACACCTTCATGCTAACAATATGCTCCATGTTGATATCAAGCCAGACAACATTCTTCTAACCGAAGAGATGGTTGCCAAACTCGCAGATTTCTCTACTATCACTGATGTAACAAAGGTATTATCATAATTTGTTGTTCTTTTTAATTATGATTTGCTTGTCCAGGAAAGTCCTCTTGATATGGATGATGGTGATAGCAAATACATGGCTCCAGAAGTCTTGAACAATGGTCCCAGTCAATTGAGTGACGTTTACAGCTGGGGATTATCATTTTTTGAGGTTGACTTTCATTTATTGGACTTATTAATCGGAATGCTCTTTAGGCTGCTACTAATTTCTGCATCAGAAAAGTTGAATGCAAAGTGGGACCATATCACCACAAACGATCTGATATCATCGGCAATGGCAAAAGTATGGCTATTTACCCTTTTAGCATTGTTAATTTTTTTCTGCTTCAGAATTGTCTACTGAACTGAAGAGGGTGATCTTCCCTGCTCTGCGTCATGTTCCAGAAGAACGTCCATCAGCTAGCCAAATCTTGTCTGATTCAGCCATTGCTCGAATTGAAGTCGATCTGGCTAACGCTCAATTCCCTAAGCTGAACGAAGTTGTAGATGTCCTCAAGAAGAAAATGGAAAAAGAAGACGGATTTCCATGGAAGAGTGCTCTAGTTACTCCCAAGGTATGAATGTGTTGATGTACCTGTTTTCTTAATTTAACCTTTAGGGTCCACCACCAGCGCCTAAGAAATCTCGTCTATCAGAAAAGAAGATGATCTACAGTGAAGATATGATGGAAATCGACCCGCCACACCACAGTGACGAAAGTGATAGCGGCATTAGTGGCACTTCTGGGTACGTTTATTATTTTTCCACGTCGTTTTATTTTCTCATTTTTCAGTTCTACATCACCGAAACCACTTATTTTCGAGATGGACGACGATTTAGTGGAAGCTGAGACCAAACGTCGTTGCGGCTGTAGCCCACCCTTCCTTCCTCCCAAATTAAGTTTTGAGGATGCAGTTTACTGAGCCTCGTTGTTTTCTTCTGTTGTTTATTTCGGTGATTGTATTTTATAGTTCTATTTTGCCCATATTTACCGGTAAGTTTGTCACCTATATTTTTTGGAAGGTGCTCATAAGTTATGTGATTCTATTTTCTTGTCAGAGTTGTGCATTATGTTCGCTGCGGGTATTCCTTCCGCTTTTACTTGTACTAGTGGTAGTTTTTTGAGTGCTCATTAGCGTTCAATCTTCTTCTTGTTCCTTCATTTTTGTGAATAGTTTCGTTTTCCATTTTGCCCCTCCCACTGACATGTTCCTATGCATAAATTTTCTTTAATAATTGTAATAGAAGAAACAAAATAAATTTATGCCTGTTTATTCAATGTTTTATTTCCTTCAAAATATTAATATTTAGTAATTTCCTGATATCGCGAAATGATTGCAACTTGAGCCGTATTATTCAATCAGATTGAGCAGTTCATTGGATTAGAGGAAATGGTTTTTCTTACACGATTCTAAGAAATGCCATATTTGTTCGCAAGTAAAATTTTGTCTCTTGTCTATATTTCCGATCATCGTCTGTATAAATTGGCAGCTTCCTGGTAATTTCGACCAAGTCCAGACGTCATCTACCCCAACCATTCTGCTGTAGGAAAGCACTTTAGCGCAACTGTCTTCATTAGCCAACTGAAACAGACAATGTTTTGTTCGTTAAAGAAAAAAGTCTGGCATGATTTGGTATAGGAACATTTTGAAGTTTGTCAACGTCCGCAAGTTTTTCTAATTTTAAAATCCTGGCGCAACATTTCAAATGATCTATATAATGTTGCTCCCTGCTGAGTAGTGTCACAGATTGTTCCGGATTGATTGCTTACCTCCATAGTGGCTAGAGTAAATGTTGGTATGGTTGGTACGGTAGTTGTCGTGGTGGAAACCACAACCGCGGGTACGGGTAAGACGACTTGCGGTTGTGTATGATGAATGTAGCTGCGTAATGATTGATCTGTCACTATTGGTAGGGCTATTCGCGGAACCACCTGCAATATTTATTGCTATTTGTTGGCTATATATTTTGGATACTAACCACCCGTCTATTATATTGTCTAGGTGGCGAGCTCAGATCATCGCCGTACGTTTCGGGATAGTAGGTATCCTGGAATAAGGATTGTAGTTTGTTTATAAGTTTGGCGGATTTAAGTCTTATGTTTTTTTGAATGGTGTGAATAGTTTCTCAGGTGGCAAATAATGGAATCTGTTGTATCACAGGAGATGCTGCAAGTTTTTGTTTCGGTGGAGTCCGGCAAAACAATCCTGCTAAATTCGGATGTTACCGGCTGAAGCCAGTTCGTTTCCTTTATATGCGAATCTGCTGTGACAGAACTGTTATTGTCACATAAGTTAGAAATAAGTTAACCTTTGCATATAGTTTCCATTTATCTCTACCGATAACTTTCATATAGTAAGCACTTACTATGTTCGAATTCCTTATTCCTTCATGAGCGAATGGTTGTTTTCTTGCTCCCAAACTGCCTTGCCATCTTGGTCGGTACCGTCTCCGGCCTCCTCTCCTCCGGGATGGATAAAGGTCATAGGCGAATTCATCATCATATTCGTCGTATTCAATATCATTCTCTGTATTTTTTTGCCATCTATTCGGACTATATCTTGCTTCTGATCGGTCGATATCAGCAATGCTGGAACACATAAAATATTTAAAATCTATAACATTTAGAGGCTATGTGTGTTCTCTATTGGATATTTGCAGCCCAGCTCGATAGCAAACTAGCCGGTGCTGAGCCTATTCTGGCCTGAATGATGAGTACCGGTATTAGGCTGAGCCGAGCCATCCATCTCTGATACATGTGAATATACAGTTTTGAAGCTAATGTGTTGTTGGAACTATCTTGTTCAACTGCACATTCGAGAATTGAATATCCAATCAGTGTCTTCGGCTCGTTAATAAGACAAATATTGTTGTGAGCTAACCTTGGTGATAAACCAGTTTTCTGTCACTAACCTAATTGTTTTCCGTACTAGCGGGGGTTCATTTACTTTGTTTCGTTCTGGTTCCCTAACATTTTCCATAGGCGCCGGAATTGTTTCCTGAGGTTTCAGGTACAATTCTTCAATCAGTGTGTCCGGATCTTTCAAGGGTTCCTGAAATTTGTGTATTTTTATATGCATTGGCGCTCAACCCTTCCTGTGTGGAAACCTTTGTTGCTGTCGCTTTAGCCTGCCTTTAGGAATATAACGCTGCTCTTTTACAAAGTTGGTTTATAATTGTTTATTCCAAAACATCGACTGGTTGAGCTATATGAAAAATGTCTGGGATATTATATACTCGATAAAGATTGACGCCGAGCCGAGCTCACCGATGAGTACAGGATTCAGAATTGTTTTAAACTGCGCTAACATAACAAAATTGAGTTGGTCGCTTTATTTAGTAATCAGTACTACATCACCAACGGACTTGTCCTTTTATTTTTTTAAGTACCCATTTTCTATCAATATCAAGATCTATACCAAGAGTTTTCCAGCGCGTAATTATTGGAAAAGCGATGTTAGTCTTAAATGAATGGATCTTTGAATAAAAGGCTTCCTCAACACCTAATTTCTATTCATTATTGTATAGCACCGCCTCTCTCCATGGTACTGGTCTGGAACCCTTGCTCTTGATACAAGCTATAGTTTATTCCAAAACGTAGACTGATTGGGAAAATGAAAAATGTCTGGGATTCTAGATATGTTGAAATAGAATGAAAACAGACTAGTCCTTTATTCATCTTAATGAAACACCGCAGATAATATCATATTGAGCAACCTATCTAGCTTATTCTAATAAAATGCAGGCCCTATCCCCCCAGTTACTCATTCTATTTCTGTTCTCTGTATTTGGCTTTTATTACCCTTTAGGGGGGATTTCCATCTGACTAACTTGGTCTTAGGTCGGTGTGGGTCATCTTTGCGTTTACCCGCAAAGTTAGTTGTCCTTACCCTCCCGCAGATTAATTATGTAGCGATTCTTGTCACAAAGGATACTGTAAAATTCCTCAGAGAACGAGAACAGGGCAAGTTCGAAGGTGAAATTAGGTTGCAACGCCCAATAGTAAGTGCTATGTATAAACTAACCGGAAATTGACCGCCGAATTTTAATTGATAGTTATAATGCTGATATAAATGTATAAACGTATAGTCTGTATCAAGAGCTAGGTTCCAGCGTAGTATCCTGAAGGGCAGCGGTGTTAAATAAAAAGGAGTATAAAAACAATGAAATGGGAACTCTGTCTGTAAAAGTACATTCCTTTATATCGACCATCGCCTCTCTCCAGATTACTGCGCCGAAACCCTAGCTATATCTGTATAGACTATCGAATATAATACACGACCTAACGCACTTACCGTAGTTGTTGTCGGCTCCATTGTAGTTGTTGTGGTTGTCGTTGTGGTAGTCTTCCTCCTTTTTAAGGACTTTCGTTTCTTTGTCTTACCATTGGGGTACATTTTCATATTGTACGGAGATATTGCATATTCTGATGTTTTCTGGAAAGAACAAAATATTGAAGAGTAACTAGGATAATCAGGTATTTTGCTTGATCTATGAGCTTTTAGAAGCCGTAAAGAATCCGAGAAGATGTCGGCTATTTCAGTCAGTCATACTTTATAGGGTTGTCAGTCAATTGCTAAATTTCAAGTTATATAAGTTCAATTGAAGTCCTGAGTTCCAATTAACAAGCCTAGTTATATTATTTGGGAATAAACACCAAATACTGAAGTTCCGAATTGATAAAGAACTATAATGGCAAAACATAGAGTATAAAACAGTTTACTTTACACCAATTCTCGTCTAGGGTGATATTATTAAAGAATATGAACTGTTTGCACTACCGTACTTACAATATTCTTTACTCCGTGCATTTTCGGTCTTTTTCTTTCCTCCACCGGTGGGGCTGTGGTTGTGAATTCCCTGCCGACTTCAGAAGAGCCTTCTATGGCATTGCCCTGTTCATCTAACGATACATATTCCTCTATACAACGGTATCTGAAAACAAGTAATGGGCATAGAATAAACTAAACATAATTGTATTCTACTATTATTAAACAAACTATAGACTCTATCATGCATGCTCGGTGTTTAGCACAGTATCGTGGCGACAGACGGTCTCAGATTAAAGGCACGGTACACTCAAACGGTACCGTGAGTGTGCCGTCCCTTTAAACGGAATGTCTTTTTGAAGAAAAGGCTCTCAATTTTTCATTTATTTTATTTAGCACCACTGCTCCCCCAGGATACCTTGATGGAAACCTAGCTCCGTTTAACCTTATTCCTAAGACCAAGGCCAGGACCGTCCCCTGGTAAGCGAAACACTTGCTCTTCAAAAGGTTCGGAGTAAGATTAAAATGGCGGCACGTGCATTTTCCCTTCTAAATCTCATTTGAATATAATCCTCTATCTTTCTTTCCACTTCTCGTTTCCCGTATGTTTTCGTATTTCTGCTAGTAGGCTAATCGTCTCTTTGTTACAGTAATTATAGCAGATTCCGCAAGAATTACGAGAAATAATAAGAGGCGAAAACGAGTTAATCTGTACAATTAGAAAGTCAAATAGGCAAATAAACTTAAAACTATAAATGTTTATAATATGAATGACACTAAAGTCGGATTCAGAAGCGGCGACGTTAAAGTTATTTGAATACCCATTCAGCAGAACTTCGAGGTTTGTTAAATACGAAATTTTCACATAAAAATAGGTAGAAGAGACGACCACTTTACTCTTGAAGAATATGAATGCATTTTAAATATTTAAATATAAATTACCTTTTTATCTTTCCCTTTATTGGACCACCGGTGTTGGTTAGTTTATTCAGGGCAGTCTCAAATCTTTCTGTGATTCGAGAAGATTCCACTAATATGAGGGGAAATAAAAGGAATATATAGAAATGCATCTGTAATAAGAAATTAAATAGTATTGTTATAAAAACATGAATAAGAAAGAAAGCTAGTCAGCGCCGGCGCGACGGCGGAAAAATTTCACAGAATATTGATCCGATTGTCCGTAAGAATGAAACTATGGTTCGACTGTAGAGAACAACTTTTATAATACTATAAGTATAGTCTGTATCAAAAGCTGGTTTCTAACGCAGTATCCTGTAAAGAGGCGGTGTTAAATAAAATGAATGTACTTTTAAAGGAACGGCTCACGATCCACCGATTCTCTATCATTTTTTATATAACACCGCTGATCCGCAGGATAATACACTGGTCCACTAGCTCTTGATACAGACTTCATTTCGCTAGGAAACCAAGGTGAACTCGAACAAAAACGATCTCAACACTCAAAATACCAAACTTTCTCATTCGATAAAAGGGCCTTCTATTAGTTTTTATCGGTTAAGTGTAGTAGAGAAGTTATTTAAAAGTATTTAAAAGAGAATTAATATTAATATTAAAGAATGAAGGTCAAGTTTGTAACTACCGAAGGGGCATAAAGGCCGTTTATTACTCCCGAATAAGGATGGGAGATTGTAAACCTGCAAAGGGTACAATAGATGGATTTGCATGGAATTAGAATGCGGAAACTGCAAGGATTCTAATTATGGAAGATTAAGCTGTTAGTAAACATACTATGGTCTTGCAAAGATGAATACAGAGTATATATAGTCTGTACTAAGAGCTAAGTTTCCAGCGCAGAATCCTTGGGGGCAGCGGTGTTATATAAAAATGAATGGAAAGAGAATTTGGAAACCACAACTTTTTGACGACAAAATCTTGCAACACCGCGCATTGAGTAGCGCCGGCGCTATGCACATATTATTTTTAAAGTCTATCCTTGTTGAAGTTGAAGTGTAGAAAAAGTGTTCAAAAAAGTGTGTATTGATTCTAAGAAACACGAGATCACAGATGTTTGTAGCAAAGGAGACGAAGGAACTTATAACTACTGGATAACAGCGAATTCAGAAAAGAGCTTACCTATCTGAAAAATAGCTTATTTCACTCGTAAGAAAGCAATTTCTATTGAAATAAAAATGTTTTCAGCTATAGTCAGCGCCAAGAGTAATAATGGAGTGTAAAGAATTCAACGCTCGTTTGAGCCCATTTTGCGAGCACCGCGCCAGCATCTGGCGGCTACTCAAAGAAAATGTATACAGATAACAACAATGTAATTTCTTCTAAAATAACACGCAACATTTCTCTTCATAAAAGGAGATTCTCGCCGCAGGACAGTTGAAAGTTTTGTCGGTCTAAAAAGGTACTTGAAACAGAGACGAATATATTTGTATTAGAAATAAAAGACTAAAGGTTGTTCGATTTTAGGTTGAGTGTATTATGACATAGATATCTCATTTAAAGGACTATTTCGACTGAAAGAAGAAGGACTGTAACAAACAAGGAAAATAGGAAGTACAGTCCTATATGGAACAAGAGCTACAGAAGGCGGAACAGCTATTGGATACGGCAGTTCTCACAGGAGCACGATTTACCGTTGAACATATTTTGCTACAAAAGCTCTAGTCTGTATCCAGAACTAGGTTTACAGCGCAGTATCATGGGGCGCAGCGGAGCTATATTAAATGAGCGAACTTTTGACGAAAAGGCTCTCAATACACGGGTTTTACCTTTATGTATATAACACTGCTGCTACCACAAGTTACTGCGCTAGAAACCTAGCTCTTGTACAGACTATAGATGACGTAGAGTTAAAGGACTGGGTTACTGTAATTAGCTGTATAGCGCGATTGTCATTAGAGCAGACTTTCAAAAGAAGTTAGCAATTCTAAATGAAGGACTAACATTTATAGTGACAGTTACAATTGCCTTCTTTGCTACTGAAGCAGCTGTAGCGCTAGCTCCGCCCCCTTCTGACTATGAGACAATAATTATCCATCCCCCGTAGGCGTTCCAGCGGTCTCCGAATAATCCATTATAAATTCGATAATTATTACAATAAAACAAAAAGATGAGAAAACGAGACTTGCGGTGTTAAAAAAGTTCGAGAAAGGAGTTTAAAGGTCGGGAACGGCCTGAAAAAGTATAATTGTTGTGGGAAAGTGAATTTATATTAGAAATTAGGGTTAAGGGAGAACGCCGCTCCTCCCGAAGAGATGGCGTTCGATTATTAAAGTGTCGAAATAAGGATGAAAAACAACTGAAACACTTATGAAGAGGAATGATCCGTCTAGAAAGAAATGAACAGATTATTTCATTTAATTCTCTAAGGGGAACATATCATATGGATATAATGGAGTCTGTCCAGATAGTTGGCTTAAGAATGGTAATCTTCAACTTAGCTGCATCTCGGCTACCTTCATCGAGGAATGTAGAATATACTAGAGTTGGGTAGCGCCACTCGAACAAATCGTGCTTGGGCCCGAAGTCTGGGCAAGCGTGAAACTGGCCAAAACTGGCCAGATTTATATAGGCAAACTAAAAATAGCTTATAGCGAGAAGTTAGCCGGGGTATCTTGGTCTGTGTAAAGAAGTTAATCATCAGGCTCCTATCTAAGAGGTAAAAACCCGACGCTGGGCAGTAAGACTATATGATTTTTGTGATTTTACTACTGGCTATATTTTCATCATTCAAGGCAGACCTCTCAGAGCCGGCAGGTAGACAGGCCGGGGCCGAGGTCAGTTTTCGGCAATCGCTCGGGGCCGGCCCGGCCCAATTGAGAGATCTGATTCATGGTAAATTCATAATAACTCTCAACGATTTAACTGTTTAAAGGTTTATATAGAAATACACACCATACCATCGTCAGTCAAAATCATAAAGTGACCAATATTTCTGTATAAATGTAGTCTTATATGTTGCAGACTGTATTCAGGAGTGGCTGCGTATCCCCTTTGCGGGAGAAGATGAACATCAACTTTGCAAGACTCCTCTGTTCTCTCATGAATGCAACCAAATGTAAACACAAAAATAGATCCCGGATTGGTTGGTTTTTCCTGCTAACGCAGCGTGTTCAAATAATAAAATAGCAAAGAGAGGAACATTTATTGTGTAGTTTTATGCTTTGACCGAAGTCTTAGCACTTCTAGAAGGACAGTGACAATAATTGGCATCCTCTCCTGGAGATCCAGCTGGTCCCTGGTGACCATCGAATCCGGGATTTCCATCTGGTCCTTCTTCTCCGGCTGGGCCGGGTGGTCCTTGGAAGCCGGGCTGACCCTAGAAGAATTATTGTTAACTTGCGAATAGTCTTCTCCGACGGTAAAGAGGCTGCCGTGTCTTCTGCGTATTTTTATGGAAAAATTGCGTATTTTACAAACTTTAAAGGTAAAAGTACTGTGAAATAGACTTTTAAATTTTAAAAGTCTATTTCACAGTACTTAAAATTTAAAAGATTTAATACGGTATTTTCCCTCTTGAATTCGAATTTCAACTTATTTATTTATAGATTTATTAATAGGTTTAACTTGATTTATAGAACACCGTTTCTCGTTTCTAGAGAAACAGGTTTCAGCTAATTATTACCCGCAAACGTCAAATTAAAAGCAAATGCACTTTCATTAAAAGGTCTATAGTTTGAGACTATAGTCTATAGTCTTGTTGAAAGTATGGACGCCGTATCTACTGCGTATTTTTCGACCTGCTCGCTAAGTGCACGCACGATACTAAAAAGAATTCTAGCAACGGCAAGGTTCAACCGAAAATTTTCTGCCGCCGCATGGCCAAACTGGCTCAATCTAAATATAGGCGTAGGCCCGTCAAATGCTGCTATTATTTTACCTGTGCTCCATTCTGTCCGCTTGGCCCCATGAATCCTGGCTGTCCTGGAGCTCCTCTGTCTCCGGGGTTTCCTGGAGCTCCCTTTCCTCCCTTCTGGCCATCTCTTCCTTTGTCTCCAGGAGCTCCGGTGCCCCCATTTGGTCCAGCTTCTCCAGGGAATCCCATGTTACCGGGCAGGCCTGAGTGTCCTTCTGGTCCCTAGAAGTAAAAGTTGTTTAGATATTCAGAATGTAACTCGTGTAGTTGAAAATAGCGCATTATCTTGGGGAGCAGGAATGTTATATAAAAATGAATGGAAAATCAGTGGGTTTGAAGAACCATGGCCTCTCTCCAGTAAACTGCGTTGTAGGTCTCTTTATACAGAATACATTAAAAATAAAATATCAGTATGCGAAGTTGAACGAGTGTAGAAATGCGTCTCAGTTTTACTGTATCAAAACCAGAGAAAGGAATCATACGGTTGTTTAGTCTCTCCATATTCTCAACTACAGTACACCCCAGTAGACGTAATCATCAATGTTTCCGCACAGGAGCAATGACGATCGTTCCTGTCACCTATCCACAGCAACGAAAAGCGTTCTCGGCAACGGAATTTTGAATAGCGGTAACGTTGGTGAGTCCTACACAATTTCCAGAACTTACATGATTTCCTGGCTGTCCATCTCCCCCTTGGTCTCCGTTAGGTCCCGGTGGTCCTGCTGGCCCTGGGTATCCAGGTGGACCGGGTGGACACATTCTGCACTGTTGGTTGGCGTCCATACTGATAGCTGGAGAGTTTCCAGGCAGACCGGCTGATCCAGGTTCTCCGGGAGCTCCAGGAGTTCCGTCTTCTCCAGGGGTTCCACTTTCTCCCTTTGGCCCAGCTGGACAGGCACTGTTTGCATTACATTCTGTAATGGGAGGGATTGTCTATTTATTGTTATTTATTTATTTAGTTTACAAAAATGAACACAGTCAATTTCGGCCATCTATCAGGCAAACTCTATTTTCAGGCAAACTCAGGCAAACTCTATTTTCAGGCAAACTCAGGCAAACTCAATTTTCAGGCAAACTCAAATTTTCAAAAAATTGTTCTTTTTTTTCTTTTTTTTGTTTGTCGTCGGGCCCCCCCCGCGGGGGCCCTCCTCCTCACGTTCAGGGAGGGGCTTTACTGCGGGGAAATTCGTAGCAGCCACACGATAGTGAATTTACCGTCTTTTTTTTGAAAAATAGAGTTTGCCTGATAGATGGTCATCAATTTCCCCTCGTAAATGGTAGCAACCAACGGGACAGCCCGCTGTTCACAAAGTTACTCAAGTTCCCAAGGGATTACGTGTGATCGGCAGTTAGATGAATTGATTATGATGGATTTTAGTAGACTATTGATTGATTTTCTGTAACTTACGGCATACTCCTGGATCAGTCGTCTGTCTCTTCTTTCTGGCAAATGGAACTACGGAGCCGCCAATCTTCTCTCCGCGGATGTTCGACCAAACTTCTCTTTGGAGATCGCGGAATTCCGAACTATCCTGTAAATATCTTTAGTATAATTGGTCAATAACAACCACTTGTTATTCTATTTATGATTGTTTTGTAACTTATAGATCCTTGCCAAGATCTTGATGTGACAAAACCTCCCTCTTTGCCTAAAAATAAGCTTGGTTCGGTCGAACCAGGATGGCAATTCAAGGTGACAAAACGATTCAGGCCAGAAGATGTGGCAAACATATAGTAGGCAACATTTACTTGGTTTTATTTGTTAAACTACATATTGTGGAATGGAATACTCCTTACTCCCTTCTAAGAACGGACCGATTGTATTATGTGATCTTATGTAACTTGTTATCCAGCACTTTAATATAAGGGGAATAGTTTACTAATATATGATTTGCTACTATATATATCCCACTATTCAAATAGTATTCAAGTGGGAACATAAAGACTAATAATTTATAAGATATTATATTATTAATATAAAACTCGCCTCATGTAGATCAGCTGTAATGAACTGAACCTTAGCAGAAAGTGAGCTAAGGAACAGAGTTACCATTAGAAGGGCACAGGCACTGCATCCAATAGCAGCATAAGCTGCAACTCGAGCAGACATCCTAAACAGAAAATATATAAGTATGGTGGTATACGGTAATGATATAACATGAAGATCTAAGTACTATTATATAATTCTAAGAGATAACATTTAGCGGGGACTGCTAATGCTAATGAGATCGCTTACAGATAGCTTCTCTTTTATACCGCTATCCGCCCAAACTGAACAATTAGGTGTAACGGCCGAAGTCGGCATTAAAACTGTTGTAAACACTATCATTAGACGATCTATAGAAGATGAATTATGATAATTTAAAGGAAAGTGTTCTTCTCTTTACAAGTATTCATAATTTTTTCCAATTCCGGAATTGCAGTACGTTTTCCATAGATATTCTACAGATAGTATCCGAAGAATTCTATAAACATTCGAGCCGGGCCGGCCATTTGAGAACTTTGCCTATAAACGCAAATATACAATCTTTGGATGCTCATTGTCCTGCAATAAGTAAACGTAATTCCGTGAGAACTAAACCAGTTTCTAGAACTATGGTGCCTATTAGTATTTTTCTACTACTTGGTACACTTTAACAATTGCCTCGATGTAATTATTCCCAGCAGTGCAAAATCTCGTAATTTCACTAGAATGAAATGAGACATGTGGCGGTCACGACAGTGGAACGCACCCATACTGATAAATCTATCCAATTAATAATAAAAAACTAAACCCTGCAGCACAATCTAAACTTGATGTGGTAATAATATAACTTATTCCAAAACCCTAAGTAATATAATTTTATTAATAAAAACAACTGGAAAACCATTCAAATAAAAATAACAAAGTTAATGATCCTTCTTTTCCTCCTCCTCTAGCTTGCGTCTCTTGTAGCATTTCTTAACGATTCCATTGAAATATCCAAGATATACCAGCATGACAGATCGGAATATTCCTGCCAGTAAGCCCTAAATTACTCACATTTTTTTAATAAAAATTCACTGATTACCTGAACAATGGCACGCGGAAGACTCTTTTCAGGACAAGCTCCAGCAGTCAGAACACCTGCAAAATAAAAGAAAGGTTTATATTATAAATAAGGCGTACTTAGCATCCAACCATCTAGTCCAATAGCAGTGCAGTACTGGCCATCCTCGATATCAGTAACATGCGCCTTAGCAACCTGAACAAATAAGCAATTTGGTTAAATGCATATGACACCACATACCTCAGCGGGAGTAAATAAGCCAGCAGAATCGGAGATGAGTTTAGTCTCTTCTGGCATTGTTTCCAATTCAACCTTGAAACCCTCCGTATCCGTGTTTGGCGGATACAGCAGAGCGACGTTGACTTTGTATGGCAACAACTCCATATGAAGAGCATCGGCAAAACCTCTTAAATAGTACATGATAGCGCTTAGAACGCAGGACATTCTTACCTTAGAGCAAACTTTGTAGGTGAGTATGCGGTGTATCCGTAAATGGCGCATTGCCCAGCAGCAGATGACACAAACGAAATGTGTCCAAAACGTCTGGCCTTCATGCCACCAACGACTGCACGTGTAGCGTATACCTTGAATATGAAAAATGAAAAAAATAATAAAGATATGAATTCTCTTACCGCGCTTAAGTAGTTACACTTCATTTGCTTTTCGAAGTCCTCGACTGGCAAATCTTCAAACGAAGCCTACATTAGATATTTACACGAATTTCAGGTAAAATATCACCTGTACACTATGTCCTGCGTTATTAATCAGGATGTCAACTGGGCCAAGATCTTCTTCAGCGGCACGAATCACTGACTCAATCTGAATATGATGAATAGTTCGTAAAACAATAATACACTACATCTGTGTATCCTTTCATGAGATCGATTGAATACCATTTAACCAGTTGTCGCTGTCCACGTTGATCAGCAAGTAATTGAAGCTCTTCGCAAGCATTCTAGAAAAAATATCAAAGAATTATACAAATTACGATACAATAACGAACCTTAAGGTCAGCTTCATTCCGGGCTAGGATTGAAACGTTGCAACCTCTATGAATAAACTCGATGGCTAATTGTTTACCAATGCCTTTGGATCCTCCTAAAACAGATTAATTTGTTTGTACAAAATAGTTACGTACCTGTGACTAATGCATGTTTTTTGACGAAACCAATATTTTTACGCGATGGAGTGGAGAAATATAGAACCAATGTATAAACAATTATAAACATAAAAGCAAATATGGGAATAAACCATAGGTATACGAGAGCACTCATAGTTGTGGCTGACACTCAGTAAGCTGAAATAAATAAATAATTGTGGTACAACATGCACACTTACAGCGAAAAAATGAATGGCTACTCTTCGTTTGAAAAATCGACCTTTAGTAGAAAGTGCGGCCCAGATGTTCTGAATATCACTTCCGCTGGCTAAGATACTCCCCTTCTTATTAGATCTGTCGAACGAATCAACCTGAAAAAAATCAATTGATTGGGCAAATATGGAATAAAAGTCGTAGAGATCATCATATAAATAGTTCCGTACAATACAGAAATGGCGAGCAATGCAACAAACGATACGAAATTATTATACAAATTAAAATTTGTAGTGATACCAAAAACATTAAAACGCACTTTAAAATCAGGGCCACAACTGCCGAGAACACCCCTAACAGCTTCTGTAATGAGCAAATCAAAATCCCTCTCAGCAAACAAGTCGTCGTCAATTTCCCTGGAAGTTGATGACCGATAAGCAATCGATTGATACCAGCACTTACACTCGAACGGTCAGTCTAGCAAACTCAGCAGCGATAGACGTAGGCTTTACCATGCGGGTCTAAACAGACATATTTTGCATACATCACCGAACAACAGTACCATTGAGAAAATAGCAATAAATATACGTGAATTATGAATAAACACGAGCAACAATTAAACGTAATAGGTTGAGAACTTTATTATTCCGCAATATGATTCACACAAACGTTGTTTCTTCTTCTTAGAACGACGTTACCTCTCTGTCTCTTCACAACTTCGAGACGATATTTCAGTAGCATTTTGTTGAACTAAAACATAATGTTATAATCTAGGGAACAATTACAATAAAATACCTTGACAGAGTTCGGCCGATCTTTTATTTTGAATTCGATGCCCATCTCGCCTTTGTCTCCACTTAGAGCGAATCGTTCCAATTTTTTCTGTAACTGAGACATATGTTCTTTGCTATTATCCCTTCGTGTCCGAGCATCTGATGGATCCTGCAAAATAGATGCAGATGAACCAAATGCGAACGACTTACAAATTCGGTATCACTAGGAGAATATCCAACCCAATCACTTTGCTCATCGTCGGCTTCTATTTCTGGAGAAGCCTCGCGTTCTGAATCACTAGAAGAGATATGCGATTCAAAACCATCGACATCCATATGTCGGTCTACTTCTAAGATTAAATAATAACTAATTAGCCCATTTTGATAACTACTTGATTTTGAAGAGCTGGGTAATTGTGGATCAACGTCCATCTGCGCAGATTTCGTACGACGCACTGTACGCTTTTTGCGCCTGAACTGTGAATAGATGGTTGTTTCAATAGCTAAAAGTATACCTATCCCTGTGAACGGCATGATATTCTGTATGTGAATCCGATTCTAGAAATGCAGTGCCCATCGTCTTATTAGAGTGTCGATTTTGGGTCTAAAAATTGGGGATATGAAAATACTTAGTGTTGAATGTACCGAGACATTTGTCTCTCCATCGCTTCCACTCTGCACAGTACATCGATATTGGTGTCTATGACTCATTTGTTAATCTGTAATATGGTAAAACAATACAGTACAATAGTTGCACTGATTTATACGGAGAAAAAAAAATCACACATTTTTGATCCAAAGCCTTACATGAAATAGGCACACGAAATTAAGATATTATTTAAGTCGATGAAATCACGAAGTTGTATTCATTTAAGGGAACTAAACTTACCATTTTAACTTATTGATTCCGTACATTACACAAGAGCTACCCGATTCTATACGGTTTCATTTGAAAACATGATTCATTTAGAAATTTATTATGAAGATAAATACTTTCGATATGAACAAACCAGAACAGGCAATGCCCAAGAACGGTTCTTAAGAAGTGAAAAAAACACAATTCACAGGTAAAAATACATGTAAAGACAATGAGATACTTTATATTCGAGGTCAATTGGTGTACAAAAACTAAAAATTACAACTAATTTCGGGTAGCATTCCTAATTATGAAATCACTCATCCAATCTTCTGTTTCATTTGAATTTCCCATATTTCCTTCAGGACAATTTTGCACAAGTTCAAGGTTCTGAAAACAATAGTATAGTTAAACAGTAATTCAGAATTCGCTTACATTTTCGTTGCACATTTGGAGGCAAATGCTGAACAGCATAGCCGGATCACTAATCACCTTCTCACCGGGAGTCTTCTGGCGGAATGAAAGACAAGACAACAATGATGTGAGTGTATGATCTCCTAAACGAATTTTACTTGGGGTAATATTTTGGAAGACGATAATTTTCCTGATGAGGAAATTATATTTTTATAGCAAAGGGTGCAAAGCCTACCTTGAACATCGAAGTTAGAAACAATAACTCCTGACGACATTTTCCCGCCCCCACTCGTTCCTGCGGATCCATCTGTAGCCTGTGATACTTCCGGCGAGTTTGAGAATATGGCATTGGTAACTTCGATGGCATCTAAAACTATAGCGTTAAAGAAGAAGCACGAACAATTGCTCACCGAAATCATCAGCAGCGGAAGAGGTAGTAGCTAATTCGGCATCATCGTTGTTCGGTTGCTAGAGGAAAAAAAGCAATATTGTAACAAATCAACAAATACCTCCACTCTGGTGTCTCTGGCATACACATTACAAATCTTATTCAGCCGATCACGCGAAATCTTAAGATGAAATATAATTATTACAGTCCATTATATACATACCTTTAGATTAGTTACAACCGATTTAACGTGAGATTTGAGCTTGGACTGATCGACGCTCAAGTTTTTGATCTTAATCTTCTTCGACAGCATCTGAAACGCTTGTAAGGTAATATGACAAATACTGACAAACCGTAATGTAATCACCAGATTCATCGTCGTCACTTTCGTCTGGCTCGCTTGCATCATGCGCGTCGTCAAATGGATGAGTTGCCACATCTGGAATGGCTTGCATGTCATCCATCGCTGATGGTCCCTGAAAGTTGAATATAGTTAAAAATTACAATATTGTATACCTCGCCATAATCCTCCATAGCCGAATGGTAGGAGTCATCATCTGCCGCGTCACAAGCAGGCATCATTTCCGGCAAGTCTCCAAGTTCCCGATCATCTTCAGGATCATGGAACGAATGGAATGTATCGTTGCGGCTAAAAGAAAAGATAATTATGCTAGAAATAAGAAATTACTTACGACACATTATCCTCACTATAGAAACGAAGAGTACCAAAAGCATTCACCCAGTCATTGCACAGATCGTCATCGTCTGCGCTTTCCCTCTTCATTTTTTCCAAAGCAGTAATCCGTTCTTGATCGACAGTTTTGTTCTTAGACCGTTCAAACCTAACGCCACCATATGCGCACTAGAAAATTTATATATCAAATTTTTTCAATTCCAAATACCTTAAATAGCAAACCAGATTTCGTGAAATTCTCAAATGGAAAGGCTAGATTCGGTCGCCGATCATCAGTCATCTTTTGGAAAATCGAAGTTTCGGGTTTCAGAAGAGTTTGCGGCTTGCATGTTTTAAACCGGGTTAGTGCATCTGCCCTCTCTTCGTCGGTCACCAGTTCCATAAAGCTAAATATTAATTTCAAAGGTGTTTTAAATGCACTTTTTACGTCTCCAGCCTGGCTTCTGGTCTAATTTTCTTGTCTTTCTTGGGCTTTTCCGGCTTGCCTGGTGCTTGTTCGTTTCCTTAATATGGTAAAAAATCGAAAAGCCCCTTTCAATCGCGAACCTTTCCAGTGAGAATCGTCAACTTTACCAATATGACGAAGTGCAGGATTTGGATTTGCCAATACCGCATCAGGAGCAGCAGGAACATCTGGAACATCATCACATGGTGCGTGCAATAAATCAACGGCATCATCGTCATCATTATTATTAATTTCATCGTTTCTTAATGATGAACTATTTATTTGAACTTTCAGAAGTTTTTACCTTGAGGTAAACAAATCAGCCATATGACTATCTTGGTCTAAACCACGAATAGGCGCCAGCGGGACAATATCAACAGCTTCAAAGTCATCGCCGTCGAAATCATTAAAATTGAACGTATCATCAGCATCCATAAATTCGTGCAGATCATTGAAGAGGCTGGTACCATCACTAAAGCACATACGCATACAAATCTCAAATGCTCCGAATTACTTACTCTTCTCCTTCCACATGTTGTGCTCCTTCTACCGACCAAGGGTCCGAGGGGAAAATGCGCTAAACAAAGAATATGCTAATGCAAATTGGAGAAATATTACTGGATAAGTCTCTGGCTGCATAAAAAACACATACGAACCAGGAGGGAGAATGCGTCGTTTCTTCAGTTCTTTGTCGCTGATTCCGACACGCCTGAAATAATTGAATAACGTTTTCAAGATATTTGCTTACCTATGAACTTCAAAGGAATCATCTAAAGATACCGTTTTCTTCACAATAACAGAGTTCCATAAGGAATCGACTTCGCGCAAGTCATCGTCTAGCCCGGAATTCTATTAGCAAAGCTATATGGGAAAATGCTTGACTATCTCACTTCTATAAATCTTCCATCAAATCGTAGGTCTGCATCGGGAGCAATGATACTTATCGTCCCGTTTGAATCGAGAGCTGGCTCCTGCAATATTTATAGTCATATTAATTCACATTAGGAAAAGCCTTACCAAATTTATTTTCGACAATGCTAACTGCAGCTGGTCGGTATCCAAATTACTAGATGGGATGAGCAATTCCGATTTTAAATGCATCTGTCAAATAGGAAAATGTAAAACTATAAATCATGTTGAACCTCAGAAATGTTTCTATTTCGCATAGAAACTTCGCTGGACTTCGTGCTGACATCGCTATTTTCTTTCTTCACAGAAGGTGCAAAAGGTGCCATTGTCATGTTAGCCATAGTACAATCAAGGATGGTCCGATCGGGCAAAACAGTCTCGTCAAGTTCGATGCCTGAAAGTGAAACAATTCCAAGTAACTACTAAGTTATACTCACCGTTTCTATTTTCTTTGCTTCCATCCTCTTCATCCGAACTCTCATCCAGTGCGCAGAACAGACCAGGTATTTTTGAAATATCGAAAGGGTTTTCGGCCTCCTCTTTATCCGGTAGTATGTCGATTTCAACTGGATTTTGCGCGAAAGCATTGCCAAGTAAATCTAAAAATATACTCCGTCAGAACATTTAAGTTTAAAAAAAAACCTCGACTGCTCTTCAAAAATTTAAGATCAGCATCATAAGTTTCTTCAATAGAATCTAATGTGACTCGTTTGTGGAAAACAATTGCTCGGCCATCTCCGGTACTTCTGGCATTATGCATCAATAGAGAAGCCGCAGTTCCAAGACCATGTCGCGAGACAGCCTGGAAATTCGGCAATAATATTATTATATGATAGACCATTAACCTTCTGATAGTAATCGTTTTCCGATAATTCATTCGACGGCATAGCGAGGCGGTCACTGTCCTCTTCGATCATTAAATTCTAAAGAATGCAATTAAAGTATGTATTAAATATAAATTTGATGCAATTGAATGTCCGAATATCTTCATTAGAATCACTTACTCTTGTCTTCACTTTCAGCGCTGACTGTTTCCTATGATCCTTCAGCGTTTGTAATCGAGTATCCAGATCATCCTTGCAGTTTAGAAGTTCACTGGATGCAGTGGCCTCATCTGCATCTGTGGAAAAAAAACGATTACAATCTGTGAACGAAGATTAAATCCAAACCCAATTCTTCAGCATCATCATCCTCATCTGCGGATCCGTCATGTGCCCATTCTGACTCTCCATTAATAAGCTCGTTGATTCTACTCTGCCAATCCATTTCATCTAGAAAATTTACTTATATTTATGATCAACTGGTCAACCCTACGTAAATTCTTCTTCTTACGAGGTGCACGACTGGCTTTTTCAGTGGGCTCGTCTGTATTATCTAAGTTACATTAATAAATAAGATCATTGCACAATGGATACCGTTGCTCTTCGACTCATCGTTTCCTCGGGCAAATGAAATTCGGGTATCCTTGGTATCCGAAAGAGCTTTATCAACTCGCATTCCATATACATCAGTGCATTGGATTAAAACCCTGGACATGTCCTAAACAAACAGTAAAACCAGAAAGGTACACCAAGCTTACATTGATGGTGGCAGAGTTTACGTGATCATTATTCATTACATCCAATACCGTCTTCTGTTCAAAGCAGTTGCTGATTAAAATCTTCGAAGTATACGTAGCCGTCATAAGAGCTTCCAGAGTACTCGCAGGTAAAACTAAAGTAAGCGATACATAATTTCCGTAATGAGGTTTACCTTGTTGCTCCTTTTTAGCAGCGGAGAGCTGTCGTTCCGCTCTGGCAAGATTCTTATTATGCCGTGCAATTCTCGCCTTTTCTTTCTAGAAAGGATAAGTATAAATATAAAATGAAACAGGGTACTGACATCTGCATCCTGAAAACGCTTCTTAATAGGTGATGGTCCGCCTTGATCGTCCTCGCTGTCACTTTGAACTTTATTTTTCTAAATTAGCAAATGATATTAGTAAGAATACCAATAAGTTACCACTCTTCTCCGACTAGTAACATTCCTGTTAGGACTAACCGCACCGTTGTCGGTCATCCTATGATTGTTCTGAAAAGTAATCCTGAGATTGTTTTACGTACAGAAAATATAATCAAATATACCAGAAACATACAGAATATCTTAAACTGAGAACAAATCAATGAAATTCCTCATGAAGGTTTTGAAACTTTCAAATTTGAAAATTTGAAAATAAAAACCTGGCAATGGCGCGCATTTGCAGCAATATGTGATTTTCCCATGCAAGTAAGCGGACACGCTGGTAATTCAAAATTAAAAAATGTGTTGTAAACATGTTTACTTTGCTGTTTAAAGTGTTGGTACCAGGTGGATGATAAAATACAAGTTTACAGTTTATGAAACTGACTCTTACACAGGGATTTAGGGGTGAAGAGTGTTGGCTCTAATTCCCTGTGATATTGTCCTTTGAAGCTTATCACATCCCCTAACTTCTCTTCTATTCTTCCATCCTAGATAGTGGGAGATTTTTCAAGGAATACCTCACTAACGGCTCTATTAGAGTTCTGAATCACGAATAGGTGTGGATTAGGGACCGTAAATTTGTAGTCCTTGTCGGGATGGGTACACGGGGACTACATTTTCTCATAAGACGAATTGGACGATTTCGAATGCCCGGGGCTTGTGGATTCGGGTTCGGTCCCAAAAATGACAGAGCTCATTTGAAGCATGCAGCATAGCATGGTGTATTAAGACAAACCTAATTTATACATGTCCCGGGTCGGGACCAGTTCGGTATCCTGGAATTCATCTGTTCTCCCAAATTCCTGAACACGTCCCGGACCAGAATCACCACCCTAATCCCGAATCAGTTAACACGTATTACCTCAAAGACCGTACCTGGGGCCATTCACCCATGGGATTAGGTTAAAAAAAAGTTTTTACTGAACGGATATGCAATTAATAGCTTACGTCCAAATTTGGTCCGTCCACTCATAAGTTGCTTCAAACAGAATATTAATATAACAAATTTCTTCAATCTGAAAGCACCAGTAGATAGAACTTTTTAAATAAATAAAAGATTGTGTTTGTGAGTTTACTAAGTTTTGGGCAAATTTCTGAGAAATTCACCTCCAAAGGTAAAATTGGGCAAAAAATAGAGCCTTTTAGCCCGTAAGAGATTACCAAAACTCCAATTCTGTTTTTCACCATATACGTTTCCACCCATTATATATAACATATCTAATTGATAGGCATAATTTTTGATTAAAATAAAAGTTATAGATTTCAGTTGTTGTTGGTTGAAGAGTTCTATTATATGAACTAAGTTTGAAATATCTTATTTGGTAAGAATATAATGAAATATTCACATTTTTTTCTCATAGTACAGGTCAAGAAAATTAAAAACTGTCAGTACTGACAGTTAATCATCTATGACAATACTTTATTGCGCGAAAAATACTAAAACGTAAAATAGATTTGTGGATACCAGAGCTGGTTACCGGTCCGGCTTGAAATTTTGGAGCTCAGGCCGGTCCGTGCCGGACCGGTCGGATATACAGCTAATCCGGCCCGGCCCGGCCCGGCCTG
>JAQGAV010000910.1:0-25469 GCA_034691345.1 Phasmarhabditis papillosa | reverse complement strand
ACCCTCGGGATCTCCAGGATGTTGGAAATGCGCCCCAGGGCTAATGGCGCCCTATAGCTAATATCCGCTCCGCTCCGATCCTCCGGACATTGGTGTATACGGGCACTGAATATTTATCAAAAGTCACCAAATTATGATTTTGTATAATTTGTACCTAAAACAGTCGTTTAGCGTCCTTCATGTTCGTACCTAAAACGGTTTATTTTTAGTTCTGTCGCAATTTAGTGATCGCTGAAATCCGAACATGCCGATTAGCCAGAAAGGCCACAATCTTAAATCGCGTGTAACATTTTGTAGAAATTTTTAGAAAAAGCGGATTCAATATTTGAAATCACCTAATTCTGGGCGCCCAGGTCACGTTTCAGTCTGAAGCGATCATTACCACTTGCCAGGGGTGCGTATGGCTAGGGCCAGCCCAGCCCGGGCCCACAAAGCCCGTGCCCATTTTTTCAAGATAATCTGGGCCCAGGCCCGGGCCCAAAAAGCCCGCGGGCCCGAAATATCATAGAAAGTTGCAAAAAAATCAAAAAAGCTGTCACATAAGTGAATACTGGCAGTAGCCCGGGCTGGGTTCAGCCCATTTTTGATAATCCCGGCCCCGGGCCGGCCCATATGTACCCCTGCCCCTTGCGTAAATACACCACACGCACCATAGTCACAACGAATGGCCGGAGCGAGGGTGGTCGCTATGTGCATGTTTTCCTTAAAACCGAAAGTATTTGTACAGTTGTTCGTATATATTCAGATATTCTTGTGCTTCCTGGATTACATACTTACGATGTTGATAGAATTGTTGGCAAAATACTGGATAGTAAGTTAGAAACATCACTCACACTAAAGTAGTCGTTTAGGCAACGCTACGAACCTTGACGAAGTAGGTGAAACTCTTGCAAATGATTCTACAATACAAATTGGATTTGGGCGCAGGTAAGCTTCTTATGTATCCACGTATTACTGAAAACAAACATGGAATGGAATCGCAGTAATTTCGCTTTTGTATTAAACAGCATTTTAACTCAAACCTGTAATTGAATACTTATTTTAAATGTTACAGTTGCATTTTTGACTACATCGCAAAAGAAAATTATTATCAACGGAAACCTCTACATGTCGTAGCTAAAAAAATAGCAATCGATCTTCTAAAAACGGTAAGTTATTTTCGCTTCAAAAATAAATGTATCTTTAGCAATTGGTGGGAGTAGCGTGCTCGAGCTTCCGCTATCGAGACACTGAAATATTCCGTCAAAAAAAGGATGGACAAATCTTAGCGTTCGTAGTTGACATTTCAAAACGGCTCTTGAAGTGGTTTAAAGAAACAGAGGTGAGCTTTTAAGAATCTAGTTCAGTCCAATTAATCCAACTCTTTATGTAACAAAAGCAAGAACTGATAAATCTCTTAATTAGTCTCATTAATTAAGGAGGTTTCTTGGCCAGAGGTTGCCGTTTCTGCCGCAAAAGAACATATTGTAGAATTGCCAGAACATGGAGCCAATAATCAGACGGCCCTAGCTGTTCAAAATGGATTTTCAGCAAGAGGTCCAAAAAGGTTGTTTTACTTGTAATATAAATATAGATGTCCTGTGCAGACAATGTCTTGCCTTTGCAGTGACTTTATATCATCTCGCATTGTTAATGTTTACCTCTTTTGAGTATGAGAAAGGCTTGACAAAAAAGAAGTTCTGTTTTAATTTATAATAGATATATCCAAGCTTTCTGAGTAGAGCTCTGTCTATAATTTCTCACACCAATAGTGATGAGTAAGGATTATTGTTTCAGCAACATCCATCAAGTCATAGTATATCAGTGTGATGACGACGATTGGGCAATAAACTCTATGAAAAACAAATATGCAAACTTCACAGCCCATGATCTAAACTTCCTAGTCATGCGACTTGGCAATAACCAAACACAAAATGCTCAAATCGGAGACACATGGTTCAAGAAAACGGAGAACGAAATTAAAAAAATAATGCCGTAGGTTCCGTAAACTTATTCTTTACAGCAAACTATTTTGTATTATATTAGCCGAAACATGCAAAAAACTGCGGTCCATAACGTCGGGTCGGTTTTTCTAAGGCCGAGATGAATTGAACTTTTCTAAGAGTTTTCGTTTTTGAGTTTATCCATTTTCTATAATTTCTTGTTTCAATAACTATTCTCGTAAAACTTTCGACCGTCTGTTACGGTAAACCAAAGCAAAACTTTTAGATTTCAAAATGTTAACGCGCATACTAATGTGATGTGTATGATCTGTTGAGAATATGTATTGAATAACGGGTTAGCATACCACTTGCAACAGGACTGCATGAAAAAACTTTCTTTAAAGGCACGGTCTACTGAAAAATTGTTGGTCAATTTTAGTGTTTTATTCAATAGAGCTCATAATTCTGATATTGAAAAGTGAAAGCCGATTTTTTTAAAATTCATTTTAAACGAAGTTATAGCCATTTTAAAAGTCTGCCACCCTGCGTCTAGGGATCAAATGGGCGGAGTCCTGGGATCACGCGCCCTTTGCATTAAATCGGCCGGGTGGGTGCAAAATGCGAAATCGAAGAAACTAAAAACAGTTTTTCCATTTTCTTGGTCGATAAGCCACGATAACAGAAATAATTTCGAAATTCTAATGATTTAGGGTAGTTTTTCTTAATTTTCATTAAAATCAGCTACAGTAGCCCAAAAATGTGATCCCAGGAATCCCATAAAATCGGAAAATGTCCGATTTTTTTCATATTTAAACCATTTTTCATAACTTTTTGAACTAATTCAGAAAATATAATAAAATTAGCATCAAATTTTTGGGTAGACCGCGCCTTTAAATTTAACATTTTTAAAATGCAAAAAAAGTCATATGGCAGTATATCCTTAATTGTCTTCATTATTCGATGTTTTAGACAATTTGAATTAGACCAGCCCGATTATGTACTCGAACTCTTAGAAGGAAACCTGGGTTTATTGATTAATCCGCAGCTTTACTCGGCAGTTGTTGCAATAAGGAGAAGAAATGTATTTGCGGCACTCGCTGAAATTCCAATTGGCGGAGCTTATAAAAATACTCAAACAACCCACAGTATATACATGATTCATTACTTCAATAATGAAATAATCGCTACAACTTGGAAGTATATCTTTTTTGTGTAATGTATTGTAAGTTTCGGGATATTTCGGAATGAATATTCAAACGTAATATTAGAAAAGTGTATTAAACCAAATTATGTCCGATCAAATAAAGAATACGTCAAGTAACATCGGTGATGTTATGAGCCTAAGCTATTTTACCGCCAGTCTACTGTCAGTTTTCACTTATGTAACAGCTTTTTTAATTTTTTTGCAACTTTATATGATATTTCGGGCCCGCGGGCTTTTTGGGCCCGGGCCGGGCTGGCCCTAGCCATACGCACCCCTGACACCGCCGAATCTAGAGTAAATACGGGGTAGGGTAGCGAATAGTTCGATTCCGCTTCTGTGAAAAAAACAAGAATACGCAACTAAAAGCTACGCAACATGTCGCGTTGCAGTGTTAGGCCGCGATGTTCAAAATTCCTAGCGGTGTTAAAAACGCAGAATTGGCTAATTATTGTTCAGTTGTTAGTAAGCTGAGCATTTTGGAACAGGTTGAAGCTGTTTAAGATGTTCAGTTGTTAGTAAGTACGGGCGTTTTCGTATCCATCAACTACATCATCAACTATTGTCGGGAGCAAAAGTAATGATGCAAGGCGCGTACCTGAGAAGCTAAAAGCTACATCTCCGAGCGGATTGACATCCTTTTAAAAATAATTGGTCAAATGCTGACATTTGACCAATTATTTTCGATTAATCAAATGTAGGAAAAGGTGTCAGTCTCAACTTGAAAATGTGTCTCCACTTGAGAATGCAGATGTGCAAAAAAACACCACCCATAAACATTATTTTATCTGTAAAATTGATTTCCTGGCACTAATTTCATGAGGTTCCTTATCCTAAGTTAGGAGTTTTTTAGGTCTGTCAACCCTCGTCCAAGAGAGGATGTGAGAGAATGTCTTCCAAATTTTTTTATGAGATCAAGAATCAATCAGCTTTTGCACTCTCTTAGATATGAAATACAATAAGCTAGATAACTTTATTTTATAGTTGTTAACACTAAGAGGATTACGAGGATACATTTCATAAGAAATATTGTTTAAAGTTAAAAGGAATTACAATGATGAGTATGAATAAACATACGACTAACTGACGGAAACTTTTATCTTTGAAATATCATAGGAAAAAATAAACCTTCCAGGTCACTGCCTGCGTAATTTCATTGTCAAAAAAATGGATTACGTTTCCGGCGCGACCCATGGGTAGATATTCAAAATATTCTCCCGTGTAGACCTGTGCAAGTGCGGATAATAAATGGTTGTTTCTGATGGCAAGGGCATGCGTGTAATGTGTTGGATCCACGATTGGGCCCATGTTTCATGTATAACATTCAAAAGATCGACTGGACCGAATGCTTCCCACTTTCTAAATATTCAAAATTAGGTTCATCCGGTTTGTAGTATTATATATTGCACTGCAAAAACCAAACAAGAAAGTTGAGCTTACTTTTCTTTTTTTCCTAATAGATAAATAATATTTTGTATGTCTACCATTTATACGTTGACGTAACCTACGTAATTGCCTTATTGGTTTCATTGCTATGTTGGTTGAACCATATCTGGCCATTCACGGCATTTTGGGACTTGTCCGATGAAAATCGAAATATTATAAAATGCATCTCCTCGTATATGAAATCAGTGTAGTGGCTTCCGTCCAAGGTTTTCACTCCAAAGACACCTTCCCCATTTTGAAGAACAACAACTTGGTAGAAAAAACTGAAAAAGATTAATTAGGCTGTTCGAAAATTTTTATTTAGCAAAAAGTGATCATGCCAAAAACGGTTGGAAGAATGATCTATAGTAATGTGTTTTCCTTATTAATGAAGATGATTTCAAACCTGGGTGAACCTCGCGCAGCAAATACTTTTTGGACTTCCTTTGCAGTGTGGTCGTTAACACCGATGCCACCCACCCATTTGAGATGCTTCTTGGCAGCGCTGATGGAAATCAAAGGAAACACGCTCGCCTAAACCAATTCCTCATACGAACATGCTTCCAACGAAAACAATTAATTTCTTTGAAACATACCTCCGTGCGTTTGAGCCATTCTAGAGTGTTGTTGGTTACGCTGTCAACCAGGGGTCCAATCTTTGCTTGATTTTCTTTGCGCGAAGTTTCTTCATGTGCAAACTGCAAACTGCAGCAGGCTGAGGCCAGATACATCTAATTTAAAATAATATCTGTAATTTCAATACTCTTACGGCCTTGAGTAAGTCAGTTGCTACTCTTGTCATCATTGAATCAATGGGAGCCCGCTTATGCAAGTGGTCGACCGCTACAATATCCAATAGGCAGCTGAAACAGCTGAAACAGTTGGTAAAGTTTTTGCTTTTATCCACAAAAAACCTTTCACTACCAGAAGGTTCCGTGTTTCTTCCAAGAATTTGTCCTGCGTGTATAAATGATGTTGTATTTACTAAAGAGTCACTTTTGTTCGTAGCGTTATTCCTACTTACTTTTGCTTATGTTGCGAATTAGATTATCCACGTCCAGGTACCGTCTTGAACTCATCAGAATTCCTGCAAAATGATTCAGTTCATTCGATCTGTTATGTTATTGTTAATAGATTGACTAGGGCGCTTAAAAAAGTTGGACAACACACTGTATGCCCGGGGCATTCACTGTGTTGTCCAGCCTTTTTAATTCTTTCCAAGCCAAAGAAGATGTCTATAGTAAATAAAAATCCCTAAGCCTAAGCTGGTTATTGGACCCAGAGGTGGCAAAAGTAAGGGCCGCCTCGTCCCTTACTTTTGCGGGGAAATATTTTGCCTGTAGTTGAAAAGTAGGGCCAAAGGGGGCCGGCCCGGGCCGGGCCGACTTTTTGCTCTCCGGCCCTGATTTTCATGTATTGCAAAAATATTAACAAAAATCCACATTTCATTGATAAAAATGTTGAGATTAAAGACAAATAGTGTTTTTCCCTACTTTGGTGGTCTAACTATACAAGGAAAGAACATTACATGGCCAAATAAACAATTATTGATTTTTCGAATTTTGAGTATTGAATAAACCAAAGAAGATGTCTATATAAGATGTTCAATAAAAGATCTAGTGCGAAGTATTGCCTTGTCTACCAATGAGAGGAATTATGTATTGTTGTAGGAGTATGCTGATGGTCAACTGCTCGAGAACCCTGCATATCACTGGAAGATGTATTCAGTCTATCAATGCGCAGACCAAGAAGAAGCCCGGAGAGGAATTTCATCATTTCGGGAGTTGGGGAATGTGCAAGAACTTTTCCTTGCATTTAAACTGCGCTGTGGACAATTGTCTGCGCATCGACTCTAATGAAAGCGTGTCGAAGCTCCGCTCCTTTGCCTGAGACAGTGTCCATTCTATCTTCGTTACTCGCCAGCGAATGATCGCTCTCACCCACCGATGGTTGCTCACTGCGGAATGATTGTACTGCTAGGCTGCTAAGGGATTGACTGATATGTAATATGTTCTGTATTCAGCAACACTGAAGCTATTATCAGTACAATGATACTAGCTATTCTCCAGGATACAACATCCACTGGATGCCATCTCTGTTCTTACATTCCCATCATTTGTTAGGAGTACTAACAGAGAAACATATATTTGCTTGTTATTGTTAACCTCCTATTGAGATACACCTATCTTACTATTCATTTTCTCTGGTTTGAGTACTCTTTAGATCCCAGTCTTCTCACTAGTTACGGGCCAGAAGCGCGCGGACTCTCTTCTACCCACTAAATCTCTTTGTCATCAACCCCGATCAACACTGGCTGACCGACTTTGAAGGACTGGACTATATTTCCTGTAGCTGGCACATGATTTGGGGCCAGCTCGCTAAGCAAAGTGTATAAAGCTTCAAAAGAGTTTACTTACTTTTTTTTGCAAGTCTGTAATTCGGAGTAGTTCTGAGAGTGCTGTTTTTTTCTATAAAACAGTATTTTGCAAAAGCCCATTCAGATATAGATACCTCTTATCCTCGCTTCTAGACTAGTGAATGCGGTGCGAAGTCTTGTATATGCCGCGACATGTCCTTTTACAGGAATCGGGCACATAAAATTATCTTTCAAATACTAAATATGATAATCTGTAAGACAGACAATTTTCTAAACCTTACCCGTAGGATATCTATAGGCCTGTTGATAATACCTTCGCATCTGTTCACGAATACTGTTATACGATGAGATCGATTTGCGGAAGAATTGATAATATTTGAAAAATCGTCAAAATGAGAGGTCAGAGGAGCAGTGACTTTCTAAAAAATATTGATTCATAATATGAATATTAGCTGTGAATTACTTCTCTGTAGTCAGATTCCGAAAACCATTTCTTTATGGAGTTTACACCATGAACGACAGTTCCTTCCAATTCTATAAAAAAAATGATACAAAGATACATATTACCGTACATGGTGCTAGATCTTTCATTTTAAGCGTGTCTCATGGGGTGTTCTCAACACCTTTGGAAATCCTAATAATTAAATAAGAAATCAATCTCTATAAAACATGCTCAATTCGGTTATCGGACATGGTGAACCAGAATTTGCTGTTTAAACCCCCACATATCCAACAGAATTATCAACATCATCATTTTACGCCAAAATCATGAATTGCATCATTTGGTATTAGTCATATTCATCACAAGTATAAGTAAACAGCCCATTTAACCTTGTCAATGTAGTTTTTAATTCACTTTCTTTACGCTATCGCACAATTATTAGTATTTATGTTACTCACCGTCGAACCGGGTCGAAACATAATTCTTTAAGTCAGCAATAGCCTTCTCTTCAGGAGAATCGGGCTTAAAATATATGTTAACTCCTAATTCAAAAGAAAAACTTACGTTAACCAAAATATTAAAGGATGAGGCAATTAGAGCACCCACAGGACCCATGCCCTTCAAGAACCCTAATCCGTTCTTAGCCAATGATTTCATAAGGCCAGCGACTTCTCCAGAGCTCTTAGTCACCGCGTCCAACTTTTTAAGCAACTCATGAACTTCGATACTTGCTGAAAAGAAAAAAATGAGTTTTCCCTTTACAGTGATGTGTTCATTATATATGTCTAAAAATTCAGACAGGTTTAAAAACCTCAAAAATATTTTTTTTTATTATCTGTTCTTTTAATGACTTGTTCATTGTGTAAACTAACGGTCTTCGCTGTCACTTGATACGCGGGTACTGTGGTCGCCAAACACTAAAGAGAAAATAAAAAGTATGGCCCATCCCTTTCTTCTTAACATATTCAGTGGTAAATCTGCAAATACAAAAAATACTGCGGACGTTATACAAATGAAATAAGAATAAACCAAGTTACTGCAGATAATGAGTTGAGTATATCCCTTTGGTAAATTTTGTTATTCATTTTGTTTCAAAATTGCAGTCAAAGAGATTGTGTTCAAAAAGGAAATCATTACCTAGTAGATTTATTTACTACATTTATAACAGTAGAGCATCCATTGGAACTGGTCAAGAATCAGGGTGGCCCGGATCAAGATCTTTAGATATAGTCGGGCAGATATGTCGCTTGATAAGTAAATTTAAAGCAAGAACGTCTCTCGCAATAATTCTTATCCGGGATGTCCTGTCGAAGATCGTGGAACAGAAATATGAATAACAAAGTTGATCAAACTGATACAAGTTTTACAAAATACCCTGAAAACTGAACTGTTGTTTTCTATAACAATACTAAATGAAGTGTACAGTATAAGACAGACCAAATGTCAGCTACAAGAAAGGCTCTATTTTTTCACGGATCTTTAGGAAGTTTTCACATCGCGATTAACTTGAATTAGTTTTAAAAATATTAAAAATAACTGGATCATGTTTAAAATACCGAATAGAAGCAAGCTTCTAACTTTTAATTTCTAGCTTCTAATTCAAACACTATTTTCCATAAGAGACTATCGAAAACCAAATGTATTTAGAGATTCGTAACTATAATAGGAAGAAGTAGACCTGCAGTCGCGACTAATTTCAGGAAATCTAGTAGATTTGGGCAACACGGTCCAACCCAGTTTCGGTAGACTATCGTTCAATTAACCATGGAAAAATGTGTTACAGGAAGGCACAACCCGATCGAATAGCCTGGGTTTAGGCGCTAAAAACACGCGAAGCTCCGCCCCTTTGGTATGTTGCGATGTTGGGTGCGTGTGGCGTCAGGTTGTAAGAAGGAACGCTTTAGATAAGTTATCTAGCGAGAAGCAAAATAAAATGCCGGTTTTTACTATTTTTGTATCTACCAATTGCAGTTCTATATAAAACTCATTAATCATTCCTCCCGAAATAAGTTTATAACTAGGTTTAAATGAAGTCAAACTGTGCATTTGAGGCCATTATCGTACTAAGAAAATCAAACAATGTATAATGTTATATGAACATCAATGTCAATCTAAGCAATTCTGGAAACTTCTCAACTGAAATTACCGAAAAATAAACAAAACGGCCCAAACCCATCTATGTTACACTATTTATTCGGTAATACGGTGGTCTTTCTGACACGAGACTTGGAAACCGGCTCTACATGTGCAAATAAGTTTTCGCTGGAACATTAAATTTTATTTTTCTTGAGTTTTCCTCCAAATACTTTGAGGACTTTTCAATAGAAGAATAAAATCTTCAATAACAGAGAAAACCCTAGCCTACTTGATCATACTATTCTAGTAATGAAAAGTCATTCGATTACAAGTTTGGAGTATTATCTACTGAGCCTCGGTGACGTATTTAGATGTCATGCTAACAAAATATATGTGGTATTCAACTTGAGAACCATAATTCTAGCAAAAACACTGTTTCAAAAAGTTTTGGCCACTAAATCCCGCTTAAGTTGCCTATTATTGTATGACATTCTACTTATTCTAATGAAGTATTTCGGAAATGAGCAAAGATATAAAGACTAGACCCCAGTTTGAGCCCAAGACAGTCCAAAGTTGAGGACAGTTTTAGCCCAAGACAGTTAGAGCCTAACATAGATATTGGACCGTTCGAGCCCAAATGTTATTTGTTAAGTTTTTATTAATTTGCAGTAAAATTTAACAAAGATTAATTTTTGGCATAACTTTTTAACATTTTGTCAAGTAATAAATGTATTGAATGCAAAAGTATTAATAAAGTTTTTACCACATAAAAACAAAGTTTCTTCCTTTCCAACCAAACATTCAGTTATTGTTCCTACTTTTGTTGCAGAATGTGATACGTTATGCAAGATGTGTTTCTTAATTGGAAAGATTTATCATGAAAGTTATATCAGTTACTATTTGATGTAAATTAATATTTCTGGTTTCTGTTTCACTATTATTTACAAAAAGATAGCACATACGCTACTGGCCTCACGCTACTGAATTTTAATAACTTATTTTATTAATTTTTAAATTATGAAACACCTATTACGAAATTATTGCATTTGATCATAAACAGGAACAAAATGAATACAATCCGGCAAACGCATCCTGAAAAACTGTTCATCTGATTGTACTAAACTGAACTATTCAAATTTGAAACTTAAGTAAAAAATATTCCTGGGCTCAAAGTGTCCTGAAAAGGCGGGCTCTAATTGTCCTTAAATTTGGGCTCAAACTGTCTTGGGCTCAAAGTGTCCTTTCCCCGATATAAACGAGTGGCTTCGATAAGTCAATTACGAGTCATCACAAATAATTTCATCTTACGTGTATTCCTTTGAACATCAAGAATAGTCAAATGTACAGTATATGACATGGACAGATCAAAGGTGAGCTACGAGAAGCTATGTAAGTTCCTATTGTATAAAGAGACAGCAATTGTGAATATGCGTTTCAAACCCATCTACCAGTTTATATTGGCAACGAAAAGAGGCGGGGCATGAATGTTTCAATAATGTTGCATTTATCATGCAAGAAATATGCCGTTCCGCAATCACATGAGATGTTTTTTCGTACTGAAAAAGGCCGCGAGATGCAACAAATAAAGGGAGAGAATCCAAGTGCTCAGAACTATGATGAAAGTTAGAGAAAGCAGAGATAAGTAGAAAAGCCTCATGAATGTATAGAGTAAAATATGTTTGATAATTAGCTGTGATTATAGAACCTATTTACTTCACATTGTGCACTATCAATGCAGTTAGTTTAAGTATTGTATTGCAAACTAAAGATGAAGTAAAGGTATCGTCCAGTGGAAACGCCCTTTTACAATCTATGGGCTTTTGAGCTTGCTTAGATAAAAAGAAAGATTGACAGGTCGCTTATTATTGGAGGTTTAAAGCGAATAGGGAAAGTATTCTTTCGGAAACAAAATTTTATTGAAGAAATATAAAGGTGTATAAGTTAATCAAAACATTAAGGAACGTTTAGTAGATACAGGATGGAACATGAAATCGATCTTTGATTTTAGTCAGATTAAGGTTCTCAACTATAGCGTTAGCAGAACTTGCATGTTCGCTAAACGTGTTGTTCCAGACTTAAGAGGCCGTATCTGAGAGAACGAAACCACCCCTAGCACTAGAAAAATAAATTTTTTTTGTTTTTTCATATGTTATTGTACTATGCACATAGAGCACAAAAATTCACTTTTTTTTCGATTTTACTCGCCGGCGACAGGGTGCGGCGCTCTTTTGTCGCGAGGCTGTATCTCGAAAACCGCTGAAGATATCAAAAAACTTTTGCTAAATGAAATGTTCAACTAATAAAGGTGAGCAACTTTGTCTTTGATAGTTTGTACAAATTATAACTTTCAAGCACTTTTACGGATGCTTTTCTAACAAAAAATTTGGTTTTTGCCCAATATCACACCTTAGAACCCGAAATTAAAGATTTTTTATTTTAGAATCACAATTTACATACATTTTTACCTCTAGAACAATTTTGTTTGCCCCGAATTTTGTGGGCCCGTATGTACTTTTTCTTTATCAAAGAGTGCACATATGTCAAAAGTGCACTTTTCTCTCGTTATCTCAGTTCATACAACACGAGCTATTGATTTTAACCAGATTTTATTTTTGTACACTGATATTGTTTTTTTAATTTTGTATTTAATTAAAGTCTAATTCAAGCAAATTTAACAGGAATATTGGTTAATCTGAAGATTTTGATTTATTTACATCTATTGCAACTCGGAAATTTGGCTCCAGTCGGTAAACGGGCAACGAAAATGGAAATAATGCTGATGGAAAACGATGGAAACTGGAAGATGGTAAAGATGTTCGAAGATTTATTTTATTTTTATTGCAGACAATGAGGTGGTTCCCAATTCTTTTTTTTTCTTCACGATTCCTTCCCGCCCAATATCTCAACTACCGACAAGTACAGTCGTACTTCAGTAGACTAGCAGCTAAACAAAAAGAAACCAGACAGAAAAGAAATGTTCCAGTTGAAGAAAATGCTAATTTGGGTGATTTGGAAGACAACTTTGAGCTGGAATATTTAAAGAATGAGTTCACATTATATCAGGACGATGTATATCATCAAGCTATACTGGATCATTATGGAGATATATTTGATGGAGAAGATAATACAAATGTTGATAATTTCCAAAATGAAGATTTATTCATGTAAAACATTAAAGTTGTTTGCAAAATAAATACTATGTTGTTTTCCTCTTACTAGCTAGCAATCAATAGCTCGTGTTGTATGAACTGAGATGAGAAAAATTTTATTTTTCTAGTGCCAGGGGTGGTTTTGGAGTGGTCGGTTCTCTCAGATACGGCCTCTTAATTTCCACTTATTCGAATCCCTTACGGTATTATAACACGCTTATACTCAGGTGCGAGATTGCCTGTTCCAGCAGATTTCAACTGAAATCTGTTAGAATCTGTTTAAATCTGTTAAGGGTGTTTTGTGTTCACACACACAGCACCCAAATAAGGGTTCCAAAAATCTGTTAACCTAATTGTACTATAGTTAGTTAACCAAAACTAGTTAGTTTTATAACTCTCAAATCTATCAACTCGCCAGGACATTCGCCACATTTTAGAACTTTCTTTGAACATTGATTGCTATGGGAAGAAGCTTGTAACATTTTACAAATCGATTGTCATGCAAATATTAGCCGATTTAATGAGGAAGTATTGCATTGAGCAGTAATAAATATCTAACATTGAGTTGTGCGCTTAAGAACTCCACAGATGATGGGTGTAGTAAGGGTTAGGAAAGATCGGCTGAATAGGTTGTGGGAGAGCCTGGGCGGGAGTCTGGGGAAACTATGCTGAATGGGTACTAGTCCTTGAAGTGTTACAGTCAAAAAAGTGCAGAACACCCTATTGGGAAAATATTAAAAGTGGCCGACTTCGGTAGGCTGAAGCCGCAACTTCCGCAATAAAAGTGTGCAGTTGGGTTCGTTGTTGATCCATTTGATAAAGAAATAGAGTAGCTGGATAAGAGGCAAACACCGTCGGTTTTAGTAGCTAGTTAAAGAGAACTATCGAAATTTCAGGATAGGAAAATGTCGGGAACCAAAGTTATCATAAAGGAATTAGGAGCAGTAGTATTTGTTGTTTGTCAATTTCAGAGGCCTAGGGTGAGGTATTGCAATAGGAATCCTACGGGATTAGTACGGGCTTTGGCTATTTTGCCAGTTTTGTTGAGTTTTGGACTGGAAAAGAGGGAAAGAAATGTAAAATGTTTCTTTAGGAAGATGATTAGAAGTAGAGTCTTTGTGGTCAACGTCATCGATACCAGTCCAGCCTAGTTCAATTCTTCTATGAAATAAGATTATAAGTAAACTGACCATTGTCACTATTCAACAGTTAAAAGTACGGGAGAGATAGGTCGTCAAAATATTTATGATCTTGTTCTGGTCTACATGGCTACCTGGTTTTTGGCCCACGAAGTCGTTTCGATTTTCTTGTCGAGGCCATGCTCACCAGGCAATCTGTGAAACAAAGTCATACAACGTTTTACATAGTGGCAGTAATAATCATCAATATACTTAGTATATGAAGGTTATGTTAAGAGTGAAAGACTATCAGCTAGACACATGATATTAAAAGAGTATCTTATTTACGAAGATACGGGTGTAATTATAAAATTGTTGGAGAGTGATATAGTCGGATTCAAAAGTATTTCGGCCGTCTTAATAAAATTGGGGTTGCCGGGGTGGTTTACTATTTTGTCTGAGTAAGGCAGTGCAAAAGCATGTTTGCAATCTGCTGATATTGCGCGCGTACAATGCAAGAAGACGCAGTGTTAAAAATCACGAAATACCTAGCCAACACGGCGGTATTTCTTTTGAATCTGACTATATTCCTATTTATAGAAACTAGGCAATGCCTAACACTATGGCAGTCTAGCCCTTCGATTATTGATTTTCTCTCGTTCACTCATGCTACTGACACTTTTTATAGGTTTCGCAGCTTTCAAAACCAAGTAACCAAACAACAAACTGATAAAAATAATATTTACGCTCAACAGGTTTAGGCTTACAACTTTTTTGTATGAATTTAACCAAATTAAGTTTGTAACTTTAAGTTTTAATTTAACAATGTTTCTATATATAAACTTTCCTACAAACCCATTTTATTTAGCTGTAACTGTTCATTTTGTTTCACAAGTTCGGTTCTTTCTCGATGTATGTTGTTATATTTAGTTCTATATTTTTCTTTCAGGTAGTATTAAATCTTTCACTAATGTCGTATATTTCGAGTGATCAAAAGAATAACTGGATGACCAGGTAATATATTTATATTCTATCAGAAGTTAGTTATGTTTTACACAAATAAGACAATTTTACTTTATGTTATATTCCAGAAATTGTGATCTTGACTTCTTGGATCCTAATATTAAGCATGATAGAGTTCTAGTTGTTGAGGGAAAGCAGTTTTATGTTGTATCTGAGGTAAGTTTTCTGTTTGATTTTAAGTAAAACTCATTCCTCTACAATGAATAAGGTATTTGATTCAAAAATAATTTGAATGAGAAAGAAGGATAATATTATACTAACCTCGGTTTAAAGTTTCTAATAATTTACTATATCATGCACTTACATGAAGAAAATTCGAAATCTGCTACAGGAGAAGATCAACTTTTGATCTCTACAATATCGTACCATTTTATGAATTTGAGCGAACATAGTCTGTTTAAAAACGTAGACTGCATCGGGTCACACACCGAGTCAGCTGGCGCGTTGCAGCCAAGTTTTCAAAAAGAAAAGACTTAGCCTGATACACTTATGCAAGATTCACGGTAACCTTAATTCTATCACTTGCAGTTTCTTTCTTTCTCTTCCGAATTCTTCGAGGGTCTTTTTAAAAAGAATTCCGGATTTAAAGAAGAAAATGAGGAACAATTTGAAGTTGGAGAAGTCACGGCTTACGATTTCAACGAGTTTCTGAGGGCGATTTATCCGCCTTCAACAAACATTACAGGTATATTTGCAGCTTTTTACAATCTACGAGTGTACTTTTGTGTTTTAAACAGCCTTTAAATATGAAAGTCTTCCCAAGGTAGACCTTAAAGCCAAGTTAACCATTTATAGGAAAGATCTATCGGTTTACCTTCAAGCCCTTACCATCTTATTATGCTTAGTTTTATTCAAATTTTCAAAAAAGGAGAAAAAGTAGACATCTAAAGTGTTAATTTAACTTGTTTTGTTCAGCCCAGAATTATCGTGCAATCCTTTCTTTGGCCAATCGTTTCCTAGCTGGCCCCGTTGTTCAGAAATGTCGTTTCTTTATCATGGAGAATTTCGACAAACTTGATGCAATTGATGTGCTGGAAGTGGCTTTTCAGTATAATATGGATGATTTAAAGGTATAAAAAGCCAATGTATTTAATATGTTCTTGAAACTATACAAAGATGAAAACTGGATAAAGATTTGCACTTGCATGGGTTGACAAAGATGTTGTTCCATCTTTTGCATTTTTGCTGCTCTTTATAAGAGAGCTCTGTCTGTTATTAACATTATTAAAAAGTTTTTAAAATTTCAGGCGAAGGTAGGAACTTTTCTAAGAAAGGAAACAAATAGAAATTGTATTGGATGCAGAGGATTAAGCTGTGGTACTTGCCAGAAGTATGGCTTTTATAGCAACTATACACACATTGATGACTATTCAAGTTACATCAAGAATAACGTTAAGCGTATTGAGTCTTTGCCTGCCGAGGCACAAGTCTTCATTCTTCGTGTGTTTATTAATCCAAACAAGTATATATATTAGACGATTAATGTTTATAGTTTTATTACTTTGTTGTTAAGGTGTCTTGTTATGTTGAAATAAAATGTTGTTTTTGTCTTTTTATATAATATAAAAAGACAAAAATATATTATATATTAGATAGCTTCTTGTCAAAAAATGTTTTCATTCAAAGTAAATTTAAAAGCTTACTTAAAGCTAAATACGTTTCCTTTTTATTGATTAGAAACAGCGGAAAAACAGGGCTACGGATATATTTAGCAACACAAATATACTTTCGAAGAAAAGGCATCCAATCAAACCATTTTCCTCTATTTCTATTCAAAAAGGATGCCGCTTCGCGATAGAACTAACAAGTTCCATCTTATCTTATACATTCAGATATTAGGCCTTTTAAGAGTTTAATATCACTTAGTTTATTATCTTATTAGTTTCAACTAACCTTGTTCGTTCCCCATCCATAGTAGGCTGGATAACCGGCATAAACTCCCGCATATGCAGATGAATAATAGTATGGATAGTAAGTATTGTATGCGGGAGCATAGGCTGCGTATCCACAAGGAGAATACAACTGAGCATCGACTGTATTTGTTACGAAGAAGGCAACAACCAAAAGACACATACTAAAAGAACTTGTTATAATTATATTTAAAATAGAAGGAACTTACATCTTAGCGAACATTATTGAGGTGTATCGAACTGAGTTGTCCTTTGGTAGTTTCTATCACTTATATACAACTGGTGGTCCTGCAAAAGAGGAATAAAAAACTTCACGTTTTCAAATTTTCGTGACAACAATAGTTATCTACATATTGAAATCACAAGTAAATTGTAAATTGTCTCGGCAAGAAAAGCAAATTTCTCATAAAGAAAGTATGTATGTAAGTTATTTATGGATGATCGGATGCGTAATTTCAAATAACATTGCTTTCCTAAAAGATTCTAACTTAATATTCAACTATGGAAATCTGGGTACGGAAAATTGTACCCTCTGGCCTTGCTGAGTCAATTCTCAAAAGTTCAACAACTTCAAATTTATAATTAACTTCATCTGGATTATCATACAAGGATCAGAGTACAGATTACATCAGTAATTTCTTTCTTGGAACGCAGCACTACTGAATATATGACGGAGCGCTTGGCATTTCTTTCAAATTATAACAGTTTCTATTTGCGTGCTGTAGTAGAACCCAAGCGCTGTTGGGCCTACATCCCACGGGTACTAAATCCGGATAACTTTTCATCGAAGTATGCTTTACCGTCAACGTTTTCCTCTGATACTGCCAACAATAAACCATAATATCCCAATAAAATCCAATACTTTTTTGATTTTCTTTGCTCATTAAAGTAACTGTTTGTTCAATACTTCCCGGTATGTTTGATGTTTGCTTGTTTATACAGTCGAAGGTGAAAAGAAACGCCTACGGCAAAGACAGAGAAAACATGGGTGCAAGTGTATATAAGTGATAGAAACTACAAAAGGACAACTCAGTTCGAAACAATTCAATAATGTTCGCTAAGATGTAAGTTCCTTCTATTTTAAATATAATCATAACAAGTTCTTTTAGTATGTGTATTTTGGTTGTTGCCTTCTTCGTATCAAACTCAGTTGATGCTCAGTTGTATTCTCCTTATGGATGCGCAGCCTATGCTCCCGCATACAATACTTACTCTCCATACTTATTATCCTTCTGCATATACGGCGGTTTATTCAGGTTATCCAGCATATTACGAATGGGGAACAAGCAAGGTTAGTTAAAACTAATAAGATAATAAACTAAGTGATATTAAACTCTTAAAAGGCCTAATACAAGACAAGCTGGAACTTTTTGGTTCTATCGCGAAGCGGCATCCATTTTGAATGAAATAGAGTGAAACGTTTGATTGTATGCCTTTTCTTCAAAAGTACATGTATTTTATTAAAAAACAGCAGCCCTGATCATACCGCTGTGGAAACCTAGCTTCTGCATTAACTATATACTTCGATATATTTTGCAAGTTATCGAATTCTACTAAACTCAACATTCTTCAGGATACTCCTCCTTACCCGCTCCAGCTGCTCTCCGAGGATCTCTTACGAACAACCAATGAAACAATAATTTCTGTTCATTCCAAAGACGAAAATAAAACATTTCCTTGCCAATTCTGTCTATATCATGGTCTGTAGTAGTTCATATTTCAATAGTTTTTCCTGCCTAAAAACAACAATCAAAAGAAGCGACACCTAGGAGATAAATTCAAAAGCGGACCGGTTTTTCCGCCGTTAGAAGCTACGCTTTTTCAAAACAATCAAAAAGGAAATGTATTTAACTTTAAGTAAACTTTGACTTTCGATTTTACAGACAATGGTTTTTAATAGGAAACTATCTGATATAAAACGACAAAAAACAACATTTCATTTGAACATAACGAGACAGCTTAACAACAAAGTAATAAAACTAAAATTGCCTAAGTTCAATACTTCTTTGGATTAATGAGCACATGAAGAATGAAGGTTTGTACCTCGGCAGGCAAAGCTTCAATACGCTGAATGCTACTCGTGATATAACCTGAATAGGCATCAATGAGGGTATGAGCGTTATAAAGGGGAAACGCTGAGCAAGAACCACAGCGTAAATCTTTGCATCCAGTGCAAGTTTTATTTGTATCCTTTCTTAGAAAAGTAGCTACCTTCGCCTGAAATTTTAAAAATAGACAGAGCTCTGTTATATGGAGCAACAAAAAATGCGAAAGGTGGAAGAACTTTTTGCAAACCCATGAAAATGGCAAAATTTTATCCAGTTCTCATCTTATATAGTTTAATTTCAAATACAAATTAAATACTATTGCTTTTCACACCTTTAAATCATCCATATCATACTGAAAAGCAACTTCAAGCATATCAATTGCATCAAGTTTATCGAAATTCTCCATGATAAAGAAACGACATTTCTGAACAACAGGGCCAGCTAGGAAACGATTGGCCAAAGAAAGGATAGAACGATAGTTCTTAGCTGAAAAAATAAAACTTTCTACTGCACGTCATGTTCTATTCGGGGGTTGGACTTTGCATAAGTCGACCAGACCGGGGACGGAGAGTTTTGAAAAAGAGCATTTCCAACCCCTGGTTCAGCTCTCATGTTTAGACGTACTTATGCTCCTGTTTTTCGAATTGAAAACAATTTGATACAATATATCGGAAGAAGCATGGTGGATAAATATAATCTGTCTACGACGCTCCGAAATGACCGGCCGTAAAAACCGTCCGAGCGCCAACTTTAACCATCTACTTTCTGTAAGCTAAAATGCGATCAAATAGGAAACAGAAATGTAGTAATTTGAATTTAAAATTGTAGTTTAACGATTATTTGTTTTTGAGTGAAACGAATCAACATAAAAAATTAAAATAGCGAAAATATACCTGTAATGTTGGTTGAAGGCGGATAAATCGTATTAAGAAACTCCTTGAAGTCATCAGCAGTCACTTCTCCGACTTCAATTTCTTTCTCATTGGCTTCTTTAAAACCAGAATCCTTGTTGAATAGACCATTGAAGAACACAGAATAGAAAGAAAGCAACTGCAAGAGATAAAATTATTTCCAAACTGAATAAGGTATTAAAGGATAAGCTTGTTAGAAGTGGGTAGCTATACCGCGACAAATTCAGTTCAACCCTAAAGTTAGAGCTAAATCCGGGTTCGAAGATTGAAAGCGGGTTTTTGCCAAAGCGCAGGATGTGAAAAACAGCCCATACGTTATATATTACTAAAGAACACGGAAAAGGAATAATTCGGCTTCTCATGGAGCATATTTTAATTTTCTTAATGTAAATGCAAAACTAGTTAGTTCTTACAATTAGCAAACAACCTAAAGATAAACACTTACTTTAGTGATAACATGGAATTTCTGACCCTCAACAACTAGAATTCGATCATGCTCGATGGTAGGATCCAAGAAGTCAAGATCACAATTTCTGAAATATGACATGATGGAAAATGTTGTGTAAAACATTATAAACTTCTGGTAGAATTAAAATATTACCTGGTCATCCAATTATCCTGTTTCTCACTCGAAGGATCGGACATTAGTGAAAGATTTAATACTACCTGAAAGAAAAATATGTAAAAAAAATGGCATAAAACTATCGAAAAAGAACCGAACCAGGTAAGAGAAATATAAATTTTGAATTGAAATATTTAAAAGCAGCGTTTCTTTGTTGAGTTGATGTTGAGTTTTTCAGTGGTGAAAAATTGGTACAACTATTTTATTCACCAATACACTTTCTTTGTCTAATTTGTTTTTTCTTTTGACTTATTTCGTTATTTGAACATTCAAAATACAAGTGAACATTTCTTAGCAAAGTTCATCGACAAACATATAGGACATCAGCGTTATCAAATAGAAGACGTGTGATTAGAACATTTATTATTCTTAGTGAACAATGCGGTGAATAAAAAAAGGAAGAAACTTACAATTACCGACGTTTAGTTATAGTAAAGTATTTTAACATAGTAGCAATTTGTTTAATTACTTCTTTGGTTCCTTCCAATGTAATGAAACGTATAGTTATGGAAAAGTTGCGTATTTAAAAATAGCAAACCTAGAAAGGAAAATCACTGCGAAATGAGCAATACACATTTTACTTCCTCTACTTCTTGAAAACTAATCTTTGTTTGAGGATTATTTCACAAAAACAAAATATTTCTTCTTTTTAGTTCACTGGTCGAACTATCGCACTTCATAATAGAAGTAGATATTGTAAATCTCAGAGATTCAACGCTCCCAAGTATTCTAACAATGAATGTTTTACTTAACTAATTTCGTGAAACTCATTTTTATTCCAGTATTATTTAACAGGAACTAAATGTTTCTTCTTTCCATTTCACTGATCAAATTATCACACAGACTCTTCTTATCAAACATCACTCGGTAGAATACGTGCATTTGCTCGCCCGCAGTCTGTTTTAGATCGCTGCCGTGCTTATTTTCGGACATCGCGTTCAATTTATCACCCCTGCGCCTCTCATTTTCGAAAATCTCTAACCATTGTGCAGCTGATATTGGCAGAATCGAGATGATCTCCGAGAAGGCCCCGCCCCCTTTTAAGAATATAAAAGAAACTAGTAAAAGAGTAAAAATACAGTTGAAACCTTTGTTTTCTACAGTTTTATATTAGAAATGTCAGCCTCTGTTGTTCAGAAGAGTTACGAGAATAGTACCGACCCTATTGTCGCTTATTGTGCTAAGGTAGGAATCAATGTTTATATTTTCTTATTAATAAATGTATTTGGAAATATTCCATTAATAATATTGTTATAACTTTATAACTTAAATTACTAATCAAATTCATTACAGTATACATCTAAGCAACATGCTCTCCAAGTTGAACTACAGAAGTCTACTCTTAATGATTGTGAAATGCCTCAGATGCTCGGAGCTCCAGAGGTACGGATTTAGGCTAACGCTAGAATACTTTCGAAATGTTTTGAAATGAAAGTTTCAGTAGTAATTAATGAAAATAAAAACCTTTCTGTAGAAACAAACCTCAGATATATATATTTGTGAATCCTTTCTAAAAATAAACTATTCTGTAATCATTTCATAATGCGAAATACTGCAATAACGAATAATACAGAAAAAAGTTATAAACTGTTGGAAGAATAAAGGAAATCCTTAAATCAAATAAATTTAGTTTCATAAGTTTTTTTCTGTTCTAAATTAATCATTTAGGTCTTAACCTTTGGAGAAAACTTCATCAGGCTGATTGGCGCTAAGAAGATTTTGGATATTGGTACTTACACTGGAGCTTCAGCTCTAGCCTGGGCCCTAGCTTCTAAAGATGATGCTGAGGTTAGAATATTATTATTAATATAATATATTAAGTTCGCTTATAAAAACTTTCGAGGAGAGTTTACTATTGTTCATAACTAACGTTCAGTATTAAAAACACTCTGCAACATTCAGTTTTACTGATTTTAACAATTCAAAATATTAATTTTGTCTTTTTTAACATGTTATTTTAGGTGTACACTTTCGATATTACCCATGCCAACTACAAAAAATTTGGTATTCCAGTCATCTCAAAATGTTCTAAAACATTCGGGAAGATAAAGGCATTCGAAGCACCCGCAGTGGATACTTTAGGTAGGAATAAGATTATTAAAAATAATTAAAAGATAGTCTCTTGCAAGAACTAGGCCTACAGCGCAGAATATTCGGGATCAGCGGTGATATATAAAAAAGAATGAAATCCTGGTGGATTGGGACCCTTTTCTTCAAAAGTCTATTCATATTCATTTAAGACTGTTTCCGCTCAGAATACAGGGCTGAAAACTTAGTTCCTGCATTAGAATATGCCAAATAAGAACAAATATCCTTTACAATTTATTATTTCAAAATTTATTCTCTTAAAACCTTATAATATTTATAATATTAATATTTACAGACAAGTTGATTCAATCTGGTGCAGCTGGAACCTTTGACTTTGCTTTCATCGATGCTGACAAGGTACATAAGTTTCTAAGTTAATCGGGACTAATAGAAAATATAAGGGGAAAACAAAATATTTTGAATCTAAATTTATAATAGTTCTGTTTTCTGAGAATTCAACTTGATCATCTATCTTGCAGAAGTAATATCTGCCAGTAAAGACAATGTTTCACTGGCTCTGATAAACAGTACACGATTACCGGCAAAGTTATCCTTCGAGATAATCGATTAAATATTTCTAAACTTTTATTTTATTTTAGCCCAATTACACTAATTATTACAACAAAGCAGTTACTCTTCTCAGAAGTGGCGGTGTTATTCTAGTTGATAATGTAAGTTAATTAATAAGATTGAGTTACTTTATGCAACTATCGCAAAAGGCGTATCCAATTTTAGTTATTCTGGCTAAACCTTCTCAGTCTAAACGTGTTTTTTGTAAACTATTTGTTAAACTTTATTACCACACTAGAATAATAATAAAGCAACATACTTTACAATCTTTTAAAACGTTCGCTTTCAGTCACTTTGGGACGGTCGTGTTGTTGTTGATCCTAAGGATGCCAGTACTATTGCTATTGATTCATGCAACAAGGAGGTTAGTTTTAAGTACTTCGAACTTTTTCCATCTTGGAAGTGATTATCACAGTATTGGTTAGAATATAGTTAATATGCATGAAAACATAAATAAGATATTATGTTTTATAAAATGGAAGGTGTTTCTATAAGTTTTATATAGTAATCAATAGTTGAAACCTAATGTATATATAGACATATCTTTATTTTATAGATCTTCGCTGACTCTCGCACAGATTCGGCTCTCGTCAACACTGGAGATGGACTTCATATTGCATTCAAGAAGTAAAATATAGATATATTATGTATTGTAAAATTAAATAAATATATTTTTCTGGTAATTTATTTCAAACTGATTGATGATGCTGAAACAAGAGCTGAGCGTTTGGGTTCGTTTCACGCAAGCCCAAGCGTCTGGCTCAAACGAGATACTTCAGGAAAACGTGCTATCAGGCTTTGAAGGCACGGTACAATCGAAATCTATTAAATATTCTGTTTCCTTATTTTAACTCAGAATGACTATTTCTATCGAATAATACTTAAAACAGCGGAAAATGTTTTTCGGCGTACACACTTTGCCCTAATATGTTGAGATGAAAAAACATTTGACACAATAAATGGGCTCAAATGGGTATGGACAAATAAGGGGTTTGGGCCGAGCTATGCTTGAATTTCAAGCTGTGCTAGTTTTTTCGGAGCGAGCTGCACCAACTGTAGTGTATACCAGTTGACGACTATAGTCAGGTTCAAGAATATATAGCCAGTCACCCATTTGTTTAAAGTAATAGTTACTCAATCAGTCATGATTTGAATAACCGTAGTCAGTCCGAAATTATTCAGTCATTCAGGTGAATATTCAGAGTAAGTCTGTCAAAGTCATGATTAGCAATGATATCTCCCAACACTGGTCTTTAGACCTTGCTGTAAAACATACATATTAACGTATTAATTGGGCCTGACAGAGGTAGAGTTATAGTAAATAGTTTACTAACTATTCCGGGATAAAGCTGATTTCAAATAGTTTCTAACTACTAACTCAATTCGTTTCTGATTCGTGCTCACAGTACAGAGAATACAAAATTTGTATTCTCTACAGTGATTGGACAATTTGGATCTTAACTCTGAATATATAAATATAAATATGGATTGTATTAGTGGTAGTAGTATAGGACTCATCATGCGCGACCGACATAATTTCCGACGAACCCTAATAACCTCCCCCGTAGGCCCAACAGCCAGCTTTCATTTTCAGACTTAACAAACTAGCGAATCATTTTATAACCAAGTTTGTTGAAAGAATAATCGAAACTAGAATGTAAAATAAATGTAATAGAAAACAGAAAATGTTGTTAAAATATAAAATATAAATTCACAAAACGTTTAATGAAATGGCTTAGCAATTCTATCGCATCAAAACAAAAGTTAAAATATTAACCAACGCTATCGAAATTGGATTGAATGAACGCGCCAAATATAAACATACGCCTACTGCGCATCAACTCAACCAAGAAACGGTGCTTTTATATATTTCAATTTCCAGTTTCTATTTCTCTTCCTTAGTTCGGTTGTTTCTCGATATTTTAATGCCATGTTATTTTTTTTTACATATTTTTGTTTCAGGTACTATTAAATCTTTTACTAATGTCCGATATTTCGAGTGACAAACAGGATAACTGGATGACTAGGTAAATATTGTATTGTCTATAAGGAGCTAAAGTTTCCATAATCTATGCCACTAAAGAAGACTAGATAGTCCACAGATTACTAGGCGAAAACATCATTTTTGATGTAACCTTTCAGAAATTTAGTAAAGTATTAATATTACTTTACTGTATTATATTGTTTATGCCGTTATACTAAACACCCCAATCTACCGATTAATACCAGTTTACTTCATTTTTGTCGCTTTTTGCGATTCGATTCGGCTTCGGATTCGGATTCAGATTCGGCTCTCGTCAATACTGGAGATGGACTTCATATTGCATTCAAGAAGTAAAATATAGATACATTATGTATTGTACAGTCAAATAAATGTATTATTTTGACTCTTTCTTATGGTTTGACACTAGTTTCAACAAACCCAAAATTGAATTTGGTGTATTCTATTTGAAAAACTTAGTGGAATTCGACGAATGGTTGTAGAAATTAAGACGACCTATATTTGTTAGTAGCGCTTCAGTTGTTTGAGCTAACTTCTATTTCTCATTGCTGATTAATTTGTCTTCTCTTCTTCTTACAGAAACTA
>JAQGAV010000909.1:0-25487 GCA_034691345.1 Phasmarhabditis papillosa | reverse complement strand
TGTTGAATGGATTTCAATAAAGAGTTGTTACACTGTTCAGACTATCCAATATGCGTGCCTGGAAAAGTTTACAAATTTATAATTTCGACCAAAAAAGTAAGCAAAACTAAATTTAAGATAATTATAATAAACAAAATTGAACATTTTTCATTATTTCAAACTGATGTGAGAGTTATAGGCAGCGCCGAGAGTAATAGTGGAGTGTCACTTGCGTATTTATAGGATTTTTAACACCGCACCTGCACGCAAATTGCACGCGCGTACTTGCAAACTACAATATTGAACGGAGAGTAGCCGCCAAATGCTGGCGCGGTGTCGCAAAAAGGGGCTTAGGGGAGCCTTGAATTCATTACACTCCATTATTACTCTTATCACTGACTATATATTTTAATAGCCAGATAGAAGCCTACGGGAGCGTGTCGTTGTGACTTACTTTCTCATCGATTTGTTCCACTGAAAATAAATAAATAAATATTTTTTTTATTTCTGTTAATTTACCTAGTGACTTTGTTAAATTAGCGTAACATGCTTCTGTTAGGTAGCGTCCGTCTTCAACATGCCATCCAATATGACGTTTCCAAATGGACTAAATAAGGTTATTTAAGTTAATTGTTAGTTAATCATAATAGTTAGATTCAAATATAAAGAGATGTTATAGTCATATTCAAAAGTAATACCGTCGTGTATACTGTGTATTTCGTCATTTTTAACACTGCGCCTGTTGCCTTCCACGCGCGCGGTATCAGCAGATTGCAAACTTGCTTTCGCTCTGCCTTACTCAGACAAAATATTGCAACACTACGGTAACCCTAATTTTATTAACACGGCTGACTAAATAACACTTAAATACTCATTTAGAAACATCATTCAAACTCATTTTTTTCCTTTAAAGTTTGATAAACTAGCAACTTTCTTATAAAAAAACTTCTTTATAGTCTATCTCAAGACCAAGGTTTCCACCGCGGTATAACGAAAATGAATGTACTTTTGCAGAAAACGCCCCACGTTGACCGATTTCACATTCTTTTAGTTATAACACTGCACCCCGCTCGTGATACCGCGCGGGAAACCTAGGTTTTGAGGTGGACTATACCTCTTTACTATTGGAAAAGACTATTTATAACAATATTAGTCGTCTGTTTAACAATGAAATGTATTTGATATTCGGCACAATAGCTCCTTTTTATAAAACAAATGCAAAGTTTATTTCTTATTAAGAGTTTACTTTACCTCGATTGCAGTTGAGTTTGAACTGCATTTTTCGCCGTAACATGCAATATTTGCATTACCTTCATAATCATGCACCCAATCGACTTTTAGCTAAAGTAAATTGGTTTTAATTGAATCTTAATATTTACTCGATAACGACTAGATAAACATCCAAGAGTGGAATTCAGAGGGCCCACGAACGAGCCGATTTATCAAAAAATGGGCCCCGGACCGGCCTGTAAAATTCCCCGCCCTAATCCTTACTCCCCGTAGCACCAGCTCCTGGCACAATCAAAACGGATCCGTTGTATTCTGTGATCTTATATAACTTGTTATCCGACTTATATATTTTCTTTATAAGAAGGGTATTTTACTAATAAATAATTCACTTCCACGTTACTTCTACTATAGTCGGTGGGCTGCAAGTCGCTTGCAAAGGGTTACGGTATAAACTTCCAACTATTTATAGCATATTAGAGTACTTAGAACAAATTTAGAGCAAAGATATGCTCCAATTTTAATTTGTTAGACCATTAACTGCAAGCGATTAGTCCGCCGACTATACATATATCCTACTAATATTCATGTATAAAAATATTAACCTACCAGTAGAGTTTGATCAGGCCATATATAGTCTTCAGATCCAGTGTATTCTCCTATTTTAATAGAACAACCAAATCTCTCTAATCTCTCCACTTCAATGTTGATAATGCATCTGAATAAATGATTATTATATAATTAATAAACTCTTTTTTAATTTAGAATTATCTTTAGTAGAAAAGAAAGTAAGAACTTACATCTATGTATTTATAAATTTAATAGAGAAAAATAAAAGTTTTTTAGAGTTTTTTCGCTCTCTCTAAGGATTACAGCAACATCATTTCTTCCTTTTACCTTTGTTTCTTAACAAAAGCTTGAAGTTTATCAATCCAGCAGTTAATCCATGGATATCCATCGAATCCTCTCCATGGCTGCTCTTCGCGTTCACCTGAATCCACTAATTTATTCTAAACGCTTTGTTCTAAAGCGCGCTCTCTATAGAAAATTGTATTTCCCAAAATCAAAAACTTGGAACTTTTGCTGCAAAACTTGAATCATGGTTAAATGCAAATTATTCTTTCATATCCCATTTATAAATAATGTAAAACGTGTTAATATTGTACTATTTAGATATGTTAATTTTCTTTTCTTTCTGTGTTTTTAACGGTCTCGGTAACAAATAAATCATTCTATTCTAATTTGGTGAAGGTCGGCGCCCGGCTGGGTCCTGCCACGATATCTACCGTAGTCTATTTTGTCTTGTCTATGTATGTTTGTATTTCATAAAAGTATTTTTATATTACCGTACTAGCTTACCGTTGATTAGTTCGGCCATCACTGATAGTAGTACAACTAAAAGCAGACAAAATTAATATTTGAAAGTTTTCTTATAGTCGAATTCAAAACGAATATTGGAGTGTAGAAAATTATTTACAGGGCAAACGCAATTGCGAACCAGCAGTTTTGGCTTGAAAACTATTTTCTACACTCCATTATTCGTTTTGAATCCGACTGTAACTCACCAGAAATAACAAATACAGTTAGACGACCCATTTTGCTGAAATTTAGAAAAAAACTATTTTTTGGGGAATAAAAAGTTCAGACCAAGAAATATTTGACAAAAAGATATTCATATGAACGTTACGAAAAATCAGGTTGGAATAAGAAATACTTTTTCAGATTTAACTATAATCGAAGGATTTAAGGAAATTGTTTATATTTGGTACGACTTAATAGGACATTACGGCTGAGCTTCCCGTAGCTGCAGAAGGCTTGGCAAACCAGTAGCTTATTTATCCCATGTTTCGTGTCCCGAAGATTGAAAGTTAGAAAGGAGCCGTCTCTACTTAGAAGATTCCTGAATGAATTGACGAAGCCCTGCGCCAAAGCTCATTATATTATAGGTCTGCCCAACCCGTTGGAACGGGCCGTCCTTTTTTGTACTAACAATAAGACAAGGCGGGCTTTGGGCAAAGTTTTAAGAAATTTTCTGGAAAACGGCATGCCCAGGGCTGGGAACTTCGGTAAGCCTCTCTTAAGTAATAATGGTGTTCCACGATTTGGTGCATTGGTATCAGCCTCTTTTGTTTTATTCACGGCCGGGAATTTGACGGGCCGGCCCGTTTATCAAATACAAAAAAAATATTCAAAACGTCATCCGGCGCAGGGACAATTTTATTTAGGTTAATATTTTGATAATAGTATACTTATTATGAATATAGTTAACATTGCACGGTACACGTTACAAAAACAGCAGTTTTGAAGTTTGAAGTTGGAAGTTTTGAACGTTGGAAATACAGCCGAGCAAAGTTGATTAAATAAAGTTGTTCAGTTTGAAATTCTCTATACACACATATAAAAAACATGATTATTCCGTGTCATTTGCTTTTATTTATGATTTTATTTTTTTTAATGATTTTATGATGATTTTATGATTACTAATGATTAGAATGTACGTGATTCGGTGGTATTGTCAATTGTTCATTCTGATTTAATTTGTGACATACAAAGCTATACTTCTGAGTTTTTGCACACAAGAAACCTCTTGTGTATAATTTTTTTTTCAGACCAATATTTTAAGGTATGGTCTGTCTTCAAACCTAGGGTCCGAATGCGGTGCTTCGTAAAGGCGCGAGTGAGCAAACTTTTGCCTTCAAGTAGCCTCTCGGTCGAAGAGAACACAGACAAATTTAGAGCAAAATTGTTAGCACCCGCGTCCTTACTAAACACCGCGTTTGGACCAGAGCTGGTTATCGGGCGGGCCCGGCTCGTCCCGGCCTGAAATTTTGAAACCCAGGCCGGGCCGGCCGGATAACCACCTCTGGTTTGGACCGTACGTATGAAGGCAGACAACATTTATTTTATTGTTTACGGGCTGCCATTGCTAACCAACTCTAGCTGACCTTTACAAGGTTCTTGAATCAGGTTTTACACGGTTTTATCAAGGATTTGAGTGGTTAAACCAGGTTTTCAGTCTACTTTGGTTCAGTTCAATTCAGACGACTTTAAGTACGTTTTTCATTCAGCACCTGCAAACTTTGACGGTGTCATAAATTCCAGGCCTGAGTGCAAAAGTCTAGAATGCCTCCAGGGTTGATCAGGCCCCGAAGAAGTTCTTGTAATGGAAGGCTTGAATTTATTTACAACACCGCTTCAGTTTAATATTTTAATTTTTAACAACACCACCTACACCAAGACAACCAAATCCCCTGTATAGAACACAACCAACGCCTAGCTAGCTACACGTGCCAACACAAAAACACAAACCACATACAACAATATATAAAATATAAATAATGCAACTTATTATAATTATAACATTGCCATCTTTGAAATAAGAAAACACATAATTCTACTGAACCATAACCATTTATATCACTTTATTCATATTTTTAATTAAGTATTTTATATTATTGATTGATGTAGGTAGTAAGGCAGGGGGGCTTTATTAGACAGAATAAACATTCAAAGGAACTATATAGCTAATATCCCTGATTTGGCAGGAAAAGTTATAATAAAGAGAAACACTATAGAGAATACAACACATGTACATAGATATATACTAGCACGACCCGGCTCAGACAGTATAGGCAGGCAACAACCGCATGCTTTTAGCAAGTTTTAGGCGGGTTCGCGGCACGTTACCTGCCCATTGCCGGGCCGTTTGCTGTTTGAAAATGCATTTATAATGAGTCTGGTCATTGAATACTGTTGAATGTAGAAGAGTGTAAAGACTTTTATTATAGAATCGCCGTTATTTCGAGGAACGGGACAATTTGCTCTGAGGTGGCGCCTTTTGGATTATCTATTTTCTTTAAAGGACTAACAAAACAACAAATTATCTCAATTATTATTCATTTGAAAATAGAGAACACACAAAAGTTACCGTAATGCTGATTGAGTAATCACAGTCAGTCAGTTTAGACAGAATACGGGACTAGTTGCTACCACTTTCTCACTCTTTGCTAACCAAACCAAACACAAAAATTGACAAATTTCCAGAAATTTCTTTTGTACTCACTTTCTTTTACTAAAATAGAAGTTTAATTTGGTGGTGGACGCTAAAGTTTATAAAACGGCTATAATGTGCTTGTGTGGCTTGGCACCGGGCGCGCGTTATGGCGTTGAGCAGAGAATAAAAATAGATGAGAAAAAATCAATAACAAATCAATAAGTAGATCAATCCATCGTAAGTATAGGACAGGAAAACTATTCTATGGGCCAAACATCTTAGTAAAAAGTGACGAGAAATAGCTCCGTAAACGATAGTCATTACCGGATGGGCCGGGCTGAGGCAGCTGCGGGGGGACGGCACGCTAAACAATCAATCGCTAATCTCGGGTCTCGAAAAGAAAACGTATGATTAGACCTTTAAAGGATTAGAATGGTAGGAGGAAGGATGTGCCGGGAACACCGTATTCGAAACCCGGATAGACCAGGTTCCAAATCCAGCAAATCCCAAAGAGGATAGCATGCCTAGGAGTGGAAGTACATTCCTTCAGTAAAAAGTGGTAGCTGGGCAGTTAGAAATCATTCTCAGGCAATTTAAATAGGTATCAGGGGATAGTAATATATATATAGTCATCGCCAAGAGTAATTATGGAGTGTTGTTTGCGTATTTTCGGAGAATATTGCGTAAATTATAGTTTTTTGAAGTTTTTTCTGAGCCATTTTGAACAAGATTCTTTTGTAACACCCCATTATTACTCTCGGCGCTCTTTATAGAATGGGGGAAGAGTCGTCTGTTGTATAGAAGTAGTACAGTATTTTATAACAGTAGATTGGTCGTTTTGATAATAATTTTGATAACTTTACTAATTTTTTGGATTCACAACGTCTAAGATCAAAGTCATACAAAGTCACAACAAAGTGCACAGATTACACGTTTAGAAATACATTCGGAATGCTCCAAGAATCTCACAAAGCTTACGATTAATATTGAATATAGTCATACTATAAAACCCTACTCTTATATAGTAGCCTGTTTCAAAACCCAGACTGCAACGCACCAGCCTCAATCGAAGGGCGGTGCTGCAAGATTCTGCCTTCGAAAAGGTCCAATTTTCATTTTTGAAATGACCGGCGCAATCCAGTCTAGGTTTTGAAACAGACTATAATTGTATTATGCTATTTTAAATCTTAATTAATATAAATACTCTCCCCTTTAAATAATATTGATAAGACCTGATTCAACACCGTAAACCTAATAAATGCTTCAAATTATAGAGAGGCTGAATACTGCACAGAGAAAAGGCACTAGGAGGGGCAAGTGTTCTAGATAAAATGGTGGCAATGTTTTCACGGGGCATGATGCTAGGACTCGTAAAGACTATTATGATAGGCACTAAGTTATATGCATGTCGTTCCAAGACCAAGACAGATATTGTCGGATTCAAAACGAATAACGGAGTGTAGAAAAGTTTTGGCTACCTATCTTTTGCCAAATGGAACCCAAAATACTGTCTAAGTCTCGAAACCGACTGTGTTACATAGAATACAAAGAAGGTTACTTAAGGGCTTAGGGTGGGTACATTTTTTAGGCAGAGGGGCATTCCGGGGACAGCGGTGCCGTCGGGGCCTGACCGGGCGCCGCTGAGAAGCCCGAGCTTGAGGGGGAAGATCGTCGACAGGACAAAAAGGCCGCCACTATAATGACCACGACAACGAGCCCTTGTAGAACCATAAACATAACGGGCATAGTGATCTGCAGAGGGGACACTCGGTTACGGTAGAATTATTCTATTTTATACGCAACTACGTAATTCTAAACTAGAGACTTGACAGGAGCGGTGTCAAATATTCGGCAAAACTGTTTAATCACAGTGCTTTGTGTACAGTTTAAACTTGAATGATATCATAAAACCAAGTTAACTTTTCAACAACAATTTTTTACAACACCGCTGTTAATAACTTAACACCGCTCCTATCAATTCTACATCAAGAAGTTTGGCTTACGGCTAGCTCACCCACTCATGCTATGTATATAACGATGCTGGTGACATCATGCCTAGGCAGACTAATTTGGAGCTGCGGCGTTTATAATTCAAAATAGCTCGGCGCCGCAGTGTAGCAAAAAAAGCAAAAGCCGTAACAGTATGCAGCGACGTAAAGAGTCAACAAAATGCAATCGTTCATCCATTCAACAATTATTTTATATGGAAACCTCACGACTGGTTTAAACCGAGAGCATTCCCCAAAAAATGCTGGAAACCTTAGTGGGTGGGGGGGTCTAAGGGAGAGGGGTATATTTAAAAGTAAAGTATTCATATAAACTGCTCAGTGAAGTGAATTCCGACTAGGTGACAACGACATTTATATATATATAACCAAGTACAAAGAAACAAAAAGAGTAAGATCTTAAAGAAAAGGACCAATTATTATTCCCGAACAAACCAAAACCAAAACGACCAATCTATGTATATAGTGTGTAAATTCAATCAAAAATACGACAACGTGTATAAAACAGTATATACAACAGAAAACTGAACATAATACCATATACATATATGTATAAATGCCTAACCGAATAAAGTGACTTAGATATGTAAATACTGTGTGTTGATGTGTAACTGAGTTGTTTTAAGGGGGGCAGAGCTGGGCGCCAATTCTTGGCGGCACGGCGGGGTGATTTTGTGCCACCGCGCCGTCAGAATTCCCGCCAGTTGCTGGCAAGTAGGGGGCGAGTATGAAAAGTAATATAGTCATATAGAGAAAGAAGAGAGATACCACCACAATAACATAACGTGCAACCCATATTTACAACATGCATACGATATTTAAAATGAGAAAACTTATAAAATAAAAGTGATGGGAAGGGGATGGGGGCCGGGGGATGTTGCCATTATTAATATTATTATGTATCTTATTAAGAGAAGAAAATTATAAAGAAGTAGGTGGGTGGACTATTTAAAGGTGTCTCCTTCGATGTCGGGCCACCATCCTTGTCGGGGCCGATCGCCAGACCCACTGGCCCGATCTCGGCTCGAATACCCATTGGCCCATGTTGTTGAACTGCGGTTGCTGTTGGGCGAATGAGGGCATCCGTTGGACCTGCTGACGCTGGCGAGCAAACGGCGAGTTTATGGCGCTAGTTGCACCGGACATCTGACGGGAGGAGGTCTGCAGGGACGGGATGGGCATTTGCCGGACCCGACTGAATGCGGACGGACGCTTCACAGTCTTCTGGAATGTGGCTCTCACTTTTGCGAATTGCGATCTACCCTAAACGGTCATGGGTGGTCTAGAGACTAGGAGGCGGAAGGCTGGAGACACACTAGTGACAGGAGGCGAAAGGTACCGGGATGGCTTTTTGTGCAGTAGATCAGAAAAATCAATAAATGATAATGAAATCAATCAATAATTTTAAAATAGTACCAACATAAAGCCATCCCAAATACGAAAATGATAGGATTAGGACGATTGTTATTAGGTAAGAGCAACATAATGTTAACAAGAGGCAGAAATATAAGTTATGTATAGAGTTAAGAAGACAATACAAAGCCACAAGCACACACACATGCGTTTTAAACACTTCTATAGGCACAAATTCGGTCGGTTGCGGTGTTAAATATTTACGACGCCGTGAAGGAAATTGTACCTACAGGGGAGTTTATTCAAGCCACACAAGCACACGCATACACACATGCAGAAAGCCATGCGAATAGTCTTCTTCAAGATTTAGAATACGCAATGGGTGAGTGTTTTATTTATTTCGCGATATTGATAATTTAGCACCCCCGAACATTGCGTATTCTAAATTCCCGAACAAGACCGTTCATATTGATCATGCAATACTAGCACATGCAATAGACAAAAGTGTATTTTGCTAGCTTTAGCGTTATTATTTGTTATATTAAGGGGGTTATTTCCACTCGTTTATTTATCTATTTATTTATTTATATACATTTTTGTATTAAAATAAAATTTGTAAATTCTGGCATATGTTCAATTCAATTCACACTTGTGGGTCAGCTAGCGGTAGTTAACAACACTCGGTTTGTTTACAAATAAGTTCAACTCTTTTTTCTTCTTGAACTTTATCGATTATTTTTGAACCAGGCCGACTTATCTGGTCCGGCGGTTCCGGGTTTTCGATTCTGGGTCCACGGAGATTTCTAAACGGAACCGGCGAGCCGAGAGCCGTCCCGGTTCAAAAAATACCAAAATGCAAATCGATAATCGAATAGTCAATCAGTGTGGATACGTACCTGACTAGTTAGTTCATGAACTCGTCCGAGGACAGTCTGTGTGAGAGGCGCTGGTGGATGAATTGGGTCGGTGGACTGAGCGGGATCGGCGGTTCCGTAGAGTAGAAGAGTCCAATCGTGGAAGGTACCTGAAAATAAAGATTGTAGTCTTGGCGTTGGGAACTACTAAAAGTTCGTAAACTCGTAGCAAAACAAATTTTTCTGTTCAAAAGACCTCTGGGAATAAAATCAACAACTATAGTCGACGGACGGATCGCTTGCAGGTAACGGACTGAGAATGTTGCGCTGGAGCATTAATCTGTTTGGGGTCTATTGCCTCTTAGTATCCGCGCTCCTTTGCAAAACTGACCGAATACCGCAAGCAATTCGTCTGTGACTATAGTTAGTCACATTTTCAGTCCAAAGTTTTAGTCAAGTTTTTTTCTTAAAACACGCAACTAACCGGTAGCCTGAGCATTATTCGTGACACTCTCCACCATTAGAATCCATGTTCCTCTTGGATCCTCTCCCCATTGTTGGACCGAAAGGAAGGGCCATTTGTGGAATCCGTTGCTGTTGAAGTCTTGTGGACGGGGTGGCAGCAGTACAGAACGCGTACCGGCTGGCGAGAACAGAGTCAACTTTAGATCACCGCGTTTGGCGTATCGCACTGAAAGGAAACGGTAAAATACAGTTCGAACACACTGTCCAGTCTAACAATAAAACTATTTAACTATTTGATGGGGGTACAAATAATTTAAAATTGATGATGATCTTTCAAAAAACTTTTTTTTATTTTACAACTTTTTGTAAAACCCGTAAGGTCTAATGTATTATATGCATCAAAAAGAAACACTTTTGTCTCTTCTAAAAATGCAGTAGTATTACTGTTTTTTGAATCTAAACTACAAAAATCAATATTTAGCTCAGATCTCAATATCTCAAATTTCAGAGAGAATCCAACTTACCAGTAGCATGAACCTGTACATGTTCCAGATAGAGCACCGGTGTTCCTGTCTCACATCCATTCACCTCCAGAGTAAAGTTCAACTGGAATCGGCCAGTGATTGGTCGCGGGTTCGGCGCCGACAGTTTGTATTCATAGGTGCAGATGTGCTGCTCGGGAACTGTTTTCCACACTCTGGCCAGCTTCACCAACTCTCCACCATCCATTAGACCATAACCGAATCTAGAAAAGTTACATAATAAGTGATTATTCACAAAAATAACATTAATAGATAAATAATCGTAGCCGATAATGCGCGAAAGCGCTTTTAAAGGCCTAACTACATTCCGTTCAACAACACCGCGTGTCAACTGGCCAATTTAGTGTGGAAACCAAATGTTTAGAGTGGGTTGAACTTTATTTGTTTTTGTGACTTCTCAACTAACTTCTTATTTAATTATTTTATCTTATTGTATACTTATTATTAAAACTAACTTATTGCTAACTTTTCTTCCTACACCATTAGTTGACCATCCTGGATTGTTCATTAAAGGCTTGGAGTTGGCTGTTCTCAGCACAAGATGCTGCATGTCTCTCCAAGTCAATTCGGGACTAAATAAAAAGAGTTTAGCTAATATTTTTTCAAACATTATATTATATTATTCAAATACATCTATCAAGTTAAACTTCTTCTACCGAGTTACAGAAGGGTTTTCTGATTTGAACTTTATAGTTTAACTTGAACATTGAAGTTTAACTTTATAGATGTATTTGAAAATAGAATTATTTACGTTCTAATGGATGGTGGAGAGTTGGCTAAGCTGGCCGCTTCCCATTCAAAACTACTTTTTGATCTACTTTTCCGGAGAAGAATCAATGTTTTTCATATTTGAGTTATTGAATATATTACTTATAACTTATTCTATTATTCGTAGGACATACTTTGCTTCAAGTGCTAGAGCAATAATTCCTGCTGCAAGTGGGGCACTGGCACTGGTTCCAGTATGCATCTTAGTACATCCTGAAGGCACATCAACGGTAACGATGGCTGGCTGGTTGATATTGGCAGAACTGTAGAAGAAGTTTATTATTTATCTTTCTATTCTATATGTATCTATGAATCATACAGTGGTTACATCTTCACTCCCTTCAGAATATACGACATTTTTACCAGGTAAAGAAAAGTTGGTTTATTCATCTTACGAAACACGAGATCATAGATATTTGGAGGAGATAATGTTCAAAGTTTGATTATTCATGTATAATCAAACAAATAATAATAATAATAATATTATTATTATTTACCTGTATGTGGTAGCAATACTTGACGGACATTCTTCTAGATACCACGGTCTATGATTATCGAATGTAGCTGATGAGATGGAAAGCGTGTATACCGAGGTAGTGTAACCGTCAGCCGAACAGGAATCTTGTCTAAAAATAAATTGGAATAGTAAATTAGGTAAAATAACTTATTTTTTGCTATTGTATAAGTTCATAGTTTATAGGTCATCACTTTTACAAAGTTAGAAGTTAACTTATCAGCTAGTTCTACAAAATAGTTATCCAAATTCGATGTTTGGAAAAACTGCCTCTTTTCCAAGTCGAAAAAGATGGTTAGAACATTGCTGAGCTCCAGAAAGCTTACTCAGTTGCCCGTTGTATAGAAACAGGTACTCTATCCTGCCCGGGCAACAATTCTCAACTGCTCGGGCACCTTCACTTCACCACGTTAATGTTCCGGGTTTCCCAGGGGTAGATCCTTTTTCCTTATCTCCTCACCTAGATCCTCCGTTTCCACTAGCCCATACGAAGATGTTTCCCTTTCCACCGCGACCGTTCTTGATTCCTCTGTAGAAGGCTTCTCTAGCCAGTGGGCCCGGTCCGTCAAAGGTCTTTCCATCGTCTTCGGGTCCCCAACTGGCGGAATAGATGTCAATATGATCCTACAACAGCTTGATGAAGTTTAATTTAGCTAAAGACATAATAATTATATGTGAAAAATAACAATGAAAAATTATTTTTCATTGAACTCAACTTGAAGTACTCTATTGATACCGTATGACAGTCCATAAAAAAGCGAACCAGATTTTTTCTTGGTTTCTTGATAAATGACGCTGTTTTAGAACTTTCTAATAGATACCTCACAATCACCCTAGCCCGCTTACCTGGTTTAGAGATAGAGAAGCCGCCTCAACACTGTCAGATACGGCTCCATCAAGCATTCTTACTCCACCAATCTTAGACTTGAAGGCAACACCGACACCACATTCATTGTTACCGGCTAGTGCGGCTACCTCACCAGCGCAACGGGTACCGTGTCTAGAAATGATATTAATGAATTGTCCGCACCACTCACGGAAGGCCCAGGCGCGACCGGGCCTTCTGGCCCAGCATGCGAAAAAATCTTAAGTACCGGGCCGGCCCGCAGGTCATCCAAGAATTTCGCATTATTTTGAGCTCAATATACTACAAATGGCCCGGCCCGGCGATTTTTTGCATAGCCCGGCCCGATGAGAATTCTCGTAAAATAGGTTCAAAATTTCTACCAGACAACTAATTGAGTCGGTTAGGCAAGATACTCAAGGTACTGTTGGGCACAAAGAAAGATCACAAGTTATGGTTATGGAACTCACTTATTGTCGCCATTATTTTGTGGAGTTGGATCGTCATCATGATCATTCACATCGGTACTGGCTCGAGGATCGTAGTTTGCTGCCAGATCAGGGTGGTCTCTGGAAGTACAAAGTGAAGTGTAAGTAGATTTTGTGTTTCTGGTCTTTACTCAAATTTCTTGACGAACTAGTCTGAGCCAAAGCATCCTTTTGCTTTTACCAGAGTTTTTACCTAAAATCATCTGTTTTCTCACCTTTGAATTCCATCATCGAGAATCGAAATGGATACATCTCTACCGGCGTAACCAAGCAGCCAGGCTTCACGAACATTCATGTCGTAGCCACCAACAGCGTTACCGGTCTAAAGCAGCAAATATTTAGTGAATTCTAAAGTTAATAACCAGGGGAAGTTCTTAAATTAGGCTGGCCTTATGCCATCTAACCCTTGTCAGCCATAAAGCGGTCTATCTAAGACCCCGAAAACCATTTTCCAAAACTGCAACGTAACCTAAGTTGAGACCTTCCCCTGGTAAGAAAAACTGTTTCAATCACTCTTTTTCTAAACAACTTTTCCATTCCAAATTCGATAGACAAAGGCAATCAAAACTACTGTTTGAATATGCGCAGTTTACAAAGTCCAGATACTGCTTCACATTTCCACAAAAGCTAACTCTTTAGCTTTTAGCGAATCCCGACAACCTACCAGGTACCACTGGTCCTTGTAGAGTGGATCCGGGAACGGCAGTCGAGGTATCTCCCGAGGAGCCTGCCGCCTGTCTCGTCCGACTAGTTTTGAAAATGAAACAGCATCCGATTCTCCCTGGGGATCCTAAAAACCAAATGGGTTATTTTTCTAACAGTTGAGTAGAGTAAGCAACTAATAAATATGATGTTCTAGTAAGTTTGAGTCTGCATAAGCCTAGACTCTAGGGAACACGAGTAGGTAATACTTGCTCGGGCTTCACCAGTAAAAACCAAGTTAGGTTCAAAGCACTTCTTACAAGAGCTGGTTGCCCGTCCCGGCCCGGCCTGGTTTTCAAAATTTCAGGCCGGTCCGGGCCGATAACCAGCTCTGTTTCTTACCAAACTTGGCCTAACAGTTCAGATATAGCCGGTACTTTGCAGTTAGCCAAATTCCCCTTGAGACAGGGTCGTCGCAGGACCACCCAGCCGTACATATGGCTTCATATCTACCTCGTTATCCGCGTGCACATAGTCTCGTTTCGATCTCCGCTTTGCTCGTTGAACTGCGGACCATTCCACGTTAGGGTGATTCTAAAACTCTCGAATTAGTATATTATTAACGATATAGTTTTACGCTTTAGTTATACAACTTTGGATAACTATGGATATATTTGAAACTAGTTTCCATTTATCAGAACTAATAACAACCACACTTAAAACTTTTAACTTTTAAGTTAAAAGTGCATGATTATACCCAATCGATCCCACCAAATGTTCGTGGGCGATATTGGAAATGTTTCAAAAAAGTGATCTGGTTTTGATCTCGAGCAGGCATCACGGGTTAGATTTAGTGATTGCAATAAATCAGCCTCAATCTATGAAAGTTTAAAGAGCGGGGGTATTGCCTTGGTTGAAAAAAGCCGAACAATCAATTTAAATTCTCAAAAATATAAGGAATATATCAAGCTCAAAACACATCTTCATTCAAAGTTTCATTAATTTTTCGCAGGGTAAAGGCAACAGTCCTTCAGAATCAGGCTCAGTCCTTTAATCCTCACCTCAAGTTTTTCATGTATGGATCGTTTGTGCCTTCGCGTTCTAGTTTCATCTGAGTGATAGAGGAAATAATGATTGTCCAAAAAAGCGTCGCCCTGGAAGAAAATAAACTTAACATAAATAGATAGATCAATTCAATGTTTAAAGTGTCTTATTGAAAATAATAGATACCGTAACCTTCGGATCTTGCGAATGTAATTCAGTTAATAAGCCAAAAGATTCCGTTCTACAGCCTAATATGCGGCAACACAGGGAAATCTGTATAATACAGTAGCCTTTGACCCTGAGAATCAGCTACGTTATAGAGTCCTTTAAAGGACCTTAATTTGTAATCATCAATTAATAAAAGTATTAATTTTATTAATAAACCTACTCTAACATGCATTCCATGTTCGGCGGCTATACTCCTGGCTAACTCATCATCTCGTTTTGCTAACCGTATTACTGTATGATGTGGATCTTCACATTGATCTTCGTCAGTACATATCTGCAAGAAAATAGGCTCAAATTAGTTTAGTTATGTTCGGGTCTGCTTAAATTTTCGTTGAGGATATGAGTTTGGCTGGGCATAGTCCGCATAATCGGCGAACTAACGATATGCAAGTTAAAGGTCTGAGTGCTCTATGACGTATGGTCTTAGAACTGGGAAATCAAGTAACTTTTTTCTAGCTTTCAATGTTATTCCGATTACTCATTTCAGTCCCATAAATTGCAACAATTTTATATACCGAAATTCGAGTTTGACAATTGAAAGCTGTATTCATGTAACCAGTTTAGCAACTAGTTATTACAGTTTATTAACGCCCTGGGCGGCGGCGCCACAGCTATTATTAATGTGACAAATTCGAAATTGTCCTATTATGTCTATCTAACAATGGTGACGAGCAATGGCGTGTTAAACGTTTGCAGCAGCGGTGTTTAAAAAGACGCGAACAATACAAACAATACAGAATCGGCGGTTGCGCAGACGAGATCTTGGCCAAAACTATGGGATACGCCGCAAATGTAAGCAACGCGCAATAAGTGGTAAGAAATGATGCGGTTGCAAAAATACTTCTGAGATGTAAGTACTCCGCAAGTTACTGAGAACACCGTAGATTGATTGAATACTTCAGCAGTCAGTAAAAGTTTGCTTATTGATGTATATTCCAGCGCTATAGTCTGATTCAAGAGGAATAATGGAGTGTTACTTGCGTATATATGCAATTTTGCGCATAATTTCGTATTTCAAAAAATATAAGAAAGTCATTTTCGGCGAGATTCTTTTATAACACTCCACTCTTACTCTCGGATCTTACTATATCAACAATCTTTTTTTTCAGGAAAATAAGGCCTGACGTCAAAAAATATACAAAGTCCCAGTATCCAGGAGAAACGTAACTTTTGTGATCTTTAACCTAGTCTATAGCTCCGAAATCTGGGCAGCTGACAGCTTGTTGAACATGTCAAACAAAAATGGCAACTACCTGTCGCAGTGTAAAATGCACTCTGTTTTTAATAAAAGCCAACACTTTGCCAAACTACGGAAAAGTAGACACAAATGTAATAACTTTTCCTTGGTTTAACCAACTTATTAAATTATCAATCTGACACCCACTGAGAACTTCAATTTGAACAAATACTCTGCAGGGCTGGCTATCTTACGGGCCGGTCTTGGGCCGAAAATTTGAGAAACGGGCCGGCCTTTTCCCTACCTATCAAATCAAAATCCTTGAGACTAAGACAACATATCATTCAGAAATTGTGAACTCCCGGGTGTTCCGCCCAGTAGATCAAATTCTGGTGCCCAACTATTTAAATGATGGCTACTAGGGCCTCCCGTAGCTCGAATAACTTATGAACTATTTAATGAAAAACTGACCGAATCGTGCTCATTGGCGCGCACATAATACACGTGGAGTATTGAAAATAAGCAAATAGTTAATAAACCCGTTGTTTTCATGATAATTGACTAGTAGTTGATATGAATCGTGTTTATATTCGAGTAGACGTTAGAGGTCCTCGATTGGATTTCCTGAAATGTAAATTTAAATAAAATAGATTATGTAAAATTTCTTAATAAACTTTTCATAATTTCTTATCAGTTAGTCTAATTGTAATAATCATTATGGGTCAAATGATTACAGCAAAGTACGGAGAATATGATTTCTAGAAAGGTTTAGCTAACTTTTGGTAGTCGAAATGTTATAGTCTGTATAGTCAGCGCCAAGAGTAATAATGGAGTGTAAGGAATTCAACGCTCGTCTGAGCCCCTTTGCGAGCACCGCGCCAGCATCTGGCGGCTACTCTCCATTCAATATTGTACTTTGCATGTACGCGCGTGCAAATTGCCTGCAGGTGCGGTGTTATTTCTCTCGGCGCCGACTGTAGATTGTTATTTTGTAACTAATTTAGATTTACAAATAGTATTTTGCTTACTCAGCCCAGCAAAACCAAAACAAAATTAAATAGCCGAGGGCCGGACGAATGCCCTGTATAGTCCGGCCCGGCCCCCAAAAGGCTTTAACTTACCAATATGTGAGTTGTTATTGGGGTTGTAGTTAGCAGCTCATGGCTGTGCACCCTAGCTGGCTGGCCCTGTTTGACTATCAAGTAAATATGAGGAAACGAGCAAGAGCAACCAAAAGAGGGCCTGAAATACAAACATATTAGAGAGAATATCACGAAAAGCCAAGAAACACGATTAGAGCACAAAAACGAGAGTAAACGGAGAGGAAACATGGACTAATCACAAAAAGATCAAGAACACCCAAGAAGATATAGGTCATACATTGGGGAAATCAATAGTTTGGTGGTATTGGGATTAAAATGAATGTAGGAAAGTAAGTAAGACTACTTTATCTTAAAGTATAGTTTGTATCAAAAGTTATGTTTTCAACGCAGTTACTGGCAAAGAAGCGCGGTGTTAAATAAAATAAATGGAGAATCGGTGGATTGGGACCTTACTTTCAAAGGTACATTCGTTTAGAATAAGGAATCCTATAGTCGGTGGACTAGTCGCTTGCGGTTGAAGGTCTAAATAAGTTGAATTAGAGCATAGATTTTCTCTAATTGCTTTAATAAGCATTAATAAATTTGTAGTTCGTACCATATCCCCTTGCAGGGATTAGTCCACCGACTATAGCTCGACATCTTGATACCGACTAGGGTTGAGAATAATAAAAGTTTGAAAAACAATTGCTTTGATCAAATTAACAATGTTAAAAGTGTGTCCTACGTAGAAGAATCGTTGAAATAGCGAATCATTAGCAATATTTATAAAAACAATTCAAAATATGAAACAAAACTAACTTTCTAATTAATATATTAAAATTAGGGAGTTCTTTATTAAATAAAACGAAACCTATGTGTGCTACCTGGCTCGCTGAACAAACTTGGAGAACCTGTACGCCTGTAAGATCAGAAACATTGATTCTAAACACATTTCTGGATAGAAATTTGGAAATTGCTTGGAATCATATAGCTATTTAATTAAAATTCTTTGCTGAATATATTATTTTGACCGTTTTGAAGGCATGTAAGCTTGGGAATTCGAAGATGGCCATATGGGTGTCGTAGCAAAAGACCGTTCAACAATCATTGGATATCGCAGTGGAATAGCATCTTTTGAAATTATATGCATTTTATTTATTTATATAATTTATTTATTTATATATAAAAGTATAAACACGCCCACAGACTTCTTCTATATGACACATGTACCTTAGGTTACTCACAAGGCAGTGTAATGTCGATTAATTCTAAGTAAGAAAACAAAGAATTAATCACTGGCGGGTTATAAATCACGAACAGTGGTGAAAAAGCTAGAAAATATAAAAAGTTCCTCAAAAAAGTCGGGTTCATCGAACCTAACTCGACTTTCTTTAGTAACGGAAAAAACTTAAGGGAATACAGTATAAGATTGACTTTACTCAAGGAAACGATAGCGTTAAGACATGCTTTTACTATTTGTATATTATATTTATATTATTTGTGTATTTAATATTTCATATATATAATATTAATTAAGCTTGAAATGATTAAAATATAAAAACTTCAAGGGATATGCATGGTGCGCTTAAACCGTTCGTAGCATCAAGCAATTTGGCTATTCAAATATTGACCCAGGCGGGCTACGAGCTATTTTAAATAATAAAACTGTTAATATTTAAATAAGCATGAATTTGACTTTAGTTAACAAATTCATAAAGAAATATTCGAACTACACAGTTATTTTGCCAACTGGCAAGGTTAGTCCACAGTGGCTGTGTGTACGCAACCACGTATTCAGTGGATTGCATGACCTTTACTGACACGCCATCATCGATTTTACTCGCCCCCCACGTATAAAAGGCGAGAATATTAACAAAAATAGGCGATTTTAGTTAAAATAAAAGAATAAAGCTGGAAAAAGCTTAAAATAACACTACTAGCCGGACCACGTAGGCTGTCGCCGCCGTGTGCCCGGTCGGGGCGCGGTGGTGATAAATCGACACTCCCGTCTGTGTGAAAGGCGGCAAGTAGGCAGGCTTTGGTTGGTGACACCGCAACCGCCGCCGACGATTGTTAGGGTCGCGCAAAAACGACGAGGTGCCTTTATTACACTCTGAATTAATTACCGCGCTCAAGGTAAACCGGCGATAGTCCCGCTTTGTGGCCCAAGATTTGCCAGCTATTTGCTATTAGCGGTTATTGGCATCACCGAGATACGAGATGGCATTGTAGACGAGTTTTTTTGCAGATCTCGAGAGGGCAAACCGAAACCAACAGGTTTATGGCCGAGAGGTTATAGGGTGGGTCATGGGGAAGCGCGCTGTAGAAGCCGGTTTACAGGAGTTCAGGCGGATCAAAATTGTAACCTACATGAAAGGAAACTGATTTTAATATCAAAGTAAGATAGTTGATTATATAAAATAGTTTAAATAGGGTTATTGATTACTTCTTAAGTTAGAAATAAGAGTAACGTCTGAGTTCTCAGTCGTACCAAGAGTGGTTGACTAGATAAAGGCATTAGGCAAGGTGTACCCAGTAAGAAGTAAGCCACGTTTACTAAGTAATATAATATTTGTTTTTGAAAACAGTCTAAAGCAGTCTACTGATAAGAGACAAAGGGAATAGTAGCGGTTGCTTACGTCGTCTGTCTAACTATAAGTAAATAAAAATGGTTCCTGGTTATTTCGAAGCGACCCCTTGATTGATAGGATTTTGATTAACGCGGCAGAATTGTTCGTTTTCTTCAATTTTTTGATATCAATATAGTCAGCACCGAGAGTAATAATGGAGCATGTGCGTAACCCTGTTTAAAACTACTCTCCTTATTACATCTCAAAAATAGTCTGTATCAGCAACATGGTTTCCATTGAATTTGTTCATGCTAATTCAACACCGCTGCCTTGTGGGAAACTGTGCTGGAGAGCTAGGCTCAATCTTGATACTGACTATATTTGGAAAGATCATTCATAAAACTCATAAAACTGAAGAAGAGAAGGTTGACGACAGTTTATGATCCTTGGCACTCGTGTCTTTTATAGTAAACTGTATTCAGCACTTCAATTATAAACTAAATGAGAAATACAAGTTCTAATTGGTTAGATACTTGAACTAAGGTATAAGTGTATTTTCGAGTGATACAGGAAATCAAATACTTTTTATACTTGAACTAAGTACCAATAACCTTAACCAAACAGTCCTTGAAACATCAGTTGAACCGGGTTTGTTACAAGTTGTTCCTGAGTTCTCAAGGTAGCATTTTAGAAGAAACTAGTTTCGCGCGGTAAGGAAGTGGTGCGTTCTCAGTTCTATCGTCTGCTACAAGAGCTAGGTTTCTAGTGTAGTTTTATTAGGAGCAGTGGTGTTGAATAAATATAAATGTGAAGAAAACGCACCACGTTGACAGATTTTACATTCATTTTTTACTGTGCCCCGCTTGTGATACCGCGCTGGAAACCTAGGTCTTGAGATGGACTATACTTAATAAAAGAACTATATTGTACTGACTAGAGAGTAAAACAAACGAAACTAAGCGAAACGCGTAAAAGTGAAAACTATACGCAGTTGCGGGCAGTCAAGTATTCCGTTGTTGTTTTTTCGCCACTCCAGTTAAACAGTCGAGATCGAGCGCGGTAGGAAGGTGAAAGTGATATGTTGGAACTGGCTGTAGAACGATGACGAACTGCAATTGTTGGGTACAGCAAATTAAAGGACTGTTAGGTAGGATTTGAAGGTCTACTTTGATATTATTTAAGGGAAGCCGGAAGTTTAAGCAGTAATATTTGGCGTTTGAAGATTTTAAGGAGGTTTTGGGACTTTTTGATATCTTTATAGCCTGTAGCAAGATCTATGTTTCCAGCGCGGTATGCTAGGTAGCAGCGGTGTTATATAAAACGAATGAAAATGGAAATTCCTTCAGAAGTGCATTCATTTTCATTTACACCGCTTCTTGAAAGGACACTGCATTGAAAACCTTGCTCTGCCAACAGAATATATCCACGTACAAATACAAATGCAACCAAGTAGATGTTAACTTCAGAAATAGTATTAAGACAGCTTCTGTGGCTATGATAAAAGCTGAACAATCAATAAAATATAAAATAAATCTAGAAATTACTATTCGCAGACAAGAATTTGACCATTTTGTGCTGTTGAATCAATGCGGGACTGATTGGAACTCCATAAAACTGTGACAGAACGACCCGCTTATCGCTCATTAAACAAAGTTTTTATGGAGTTTTATGTCCTTTGTGGAGTTCATTAGTTTTACATCGCCATGTTCCATAAATGTTATAAATCATATAGTCAGCGCCGAGAGCACTAATGGAGTGTCACTTGCGTAGTTATAGGATTTTTAACACCGCACCTGCAGGCAAGATGCACGCGCGTATTGGTAAAGTACATCATTGAATGGAGAGTACCGCCAGATGCTGGCGCGGTGCTCGTAAAAAGGACTCAGATGAGCGTTGAATTCTTTACATTCCATCATTACTCTCGGCGCTGACTATAACAAAATTTAATTTGTTTAGTGTGTTTTTAGTAAAAATGAGTGGCTCGGTAAGGATTACGTCCAAAAGTTATAACGACTGCTCAAAAAACTGTATTTGCGAATGCGAAGCTATCTTGAACCAAAAGTAAAAATAAATGAAAAGTTTTTGGAATTCTTTGCCGTAACATACTTTTCGGAAGAGGAATACTTACAGAATGGACTGGAGTAATAGTTGCAATTTTTCGACTATGTTTTTCGTAAGTGCTCAAATTAGTCCCTCCTTTGAAATGAAAGACTAATTGCTAACTAAATAGGTTGAACATCACTGTTAAAAGTTTTGCTTGTTATTCGCGAGTAGTTCGCGAGTGCGGAGCTCTTAGCGGACTGTGTTCACGGGTCGTCGGTGAGTGCTGTCTGCGTCGAGGAGCCCAGAACCACTTACCGATTCAACTCGCCGAGTCAAGAGACGCTTTACTTGACAAGAACCTTTTCACAGATTTCAACTAAATATGAATCAAAAGTACAAAAATAGACTAGTTTTGGAATGGAGTGGATCGGGGAACCAACGATAGTTTTAGGTACTACAGCGTTGTTTGAAGGCTAACTAAAAGTTAGAGAAAACTTGTAAATACAGTTTTGTATGTAGGTTCTGTTGTTTGGAGCCAAATCCTCAGACATCTTAAGATATTCTTTGCAATGGAAAACCCTAAAAGTTGTAGGTTTTTATTACGGAGACTTGAGGAACCTAACTAGGGAATGGTCTCAACATACGGTGGCCTTTCCAAAATCGGTCGACGTACGGCGATGGGGAATAGGAAAAGAAATCTGTTGCTATATTTTCCAGCTGCGGCGGAGGTCCCATTTTCAATAACACCGGGCCCAAAGTTTGAACTATGTATACAATAGTTTTGCGACTGTGAGATGGAACACTTCTTGAAGTAAAAAAGCGGACTCCCCAGGAAGGCTCTTAACGAATGCGGAATGATCAATGTAAATCACGTCACTCCCAAAAAGGAAGTGCAGAGGCGAGCGTTTGTTATTTAGTATGCATGAGTTGTTTTGAAGGCAAATTGTGTTGGCAAAAGTTCCGATGCTAATTTGAAGTTATTCAGAAAGAACTAGCAGATACTTGGTAACACCGGTAAAATTTATCGCATTCTTACAATTAGCAAATTATATACTAAATGCTGCCGCGCTCCGATAAAACTTGCTGTTCGTACTGTTTACCCTTGCATAAGCCCTGCCCGCCGATTATATTTGCGCTGAAATTGTTCTGTTCATTGAAATAAAAATAAAAATATGAAAAGAGCAGTTCTGTTTCCGGGAGACCCATATTCAAGGTGGTTTAAAATTCAAGTAAAATTTAATTGTTGAAAAGAAGCCAACTATCAGAAGCAAGAAGCCTTAACTTCTTGATGTAGGCAATGAAAGGTATACTACAACAAGATTAAGCTAAACTGCAAGCAAATATATCTGTAGACCTGGCCAGGTTGCTTATATACTCTTGACGGTCACAGTGTTACACCTTCGCCTGTCATTTGCGAGTATTGCGCCGGTAGGGGGCATGAATACGGATATGCGACAAGGTTAAACACGAGAACATTAGTAGATAGTGTAATAGACCCAATGGCAGAAGGGAAATCTCGACCGAAAAAGAGAATGGGCAATCTATGCCGATAGAATGCCAGGTGCAGATGTTTGAACCCAGTAGTAGAGGTTTGTCTTTCAGGGTTTCAATGCGGGTGCTTGAGCCTAGTGTTTAGAGCAGCTGTCTCTGAATCCGGGGGGATCTGAGGCTGTGGGTTCGACTCCCCGTAGCTGCAGAAGGCTTGGGAAACCAGCAGCTTATTTATCCCAAGTTTCGTGCACCCGAAGACTGAATGTTGAAAGGAGCCGTCTCTGCTCAGAAGATTACGGAATAAATGGCGGAAGCCCTGCCTCGAAGATATCTACTATTATTGTGAACGAGTGATGCAGGAAATAAAATATTTTTTTTAAATAGTAAGGATCGGGCCAGGCCGTAGCTTAATACTAGCATCATCATATCTTTAGCGTATTTCTAACTACATTCGGTAAGTTAACGATTATATGGTTTAATTATAACTGGCCTAACCTGCGTGATCTCCATCCGAGCTAAAATTGTCAGCACCGTAGGTAATTGAGCAACTGTATGAAGTCCGTCGAAGATGCAAAATATACAGATCAAATAGTGACATGAAGAATTTAGTTCTCTGTAAAAATTATATTTAAAATGGTTATATGATAATCAGCATCGTCTGTAAACCGAAACATTGTTTATTTTCCGTAGCAACATATAGTTCTCAACAGTGTCCAACTCGTGAATTTTGTTAAAAAGTATTTTTCTTAATGAACAATAGGTAAACAAAAAATGATCTTTCTAAAAAATATAATTCCGTAAAGTGGGTCAGTTCCGAGGCAAGCAAGTTTATGCCTCTGAAACCGAATAACATTATTTAATGTCTCTCTTACTTTGATTTTATTGTTGCTGCCGTCATTATAATAGTACCGATAACAGCCATGATTATTAGAGGAATATAGATATAGGATAAAACAAGCAGCTTTGATTCCAGAGTCATAATAACAATTAGAATCCTTTGCTAAAAATAGTACAACTGAATGATCGTGAAACCTAGAAAAATAATAATAAGCTATTTTTTAAAAGCAGAAGTATCAGAAAGGTTCACTAAAAGGAGTTGTGTTAAAGTATGAACCAGTATTTGAGTTTATGGGTATAGTCTATAGCAAATAAAAGACCTCAGAGCGCCGTGAAGCAAGAGCGGAAGCCAATGTATACCTCAAAAGAGGTATACATTGGCTTCCGCAATTGCGTATTTGTCGTTTTGTGGACAATATACAATATAAAATTAATACAATAATATTTTTCCGACAACAATTAAAAAATTGCGCATCGAACCATGTAATGAAATTTATTTTGTCACACAACTAGCGATTTTTGAAACGCTAAACAAAAAACCCCTTAAACTCATTGCAGTCTGTTTTTTGTTATGGACTGTATATCAAAGATGCTACACTATTAAATGAATGCTATTCCGTTGGGAAGGAGTATCGACTGAGTTGAACCTGGACTATATGGCAAGAAAATATATGAGAATCATGTCAACCAGTTATTTTTGTACTTTTCTTGTAACAGTTGTATGAAATAAAGAGTTCCCGGTACGATTAGAGCTCAGACATGCAACGCCTTCAATTGCACAAGGACCTCAATAGTTACACAACGAGAGAGAATACTAATGGAGTTTCCTCGCAAAATAAAAGTACCTGAAGTTGTATTGTACTAGTTCCTTTTCTCACTGTTGTTAGGCTAACATCGAGAACAGAATTACTTTTATTTCGCATGTGATATCTTGTGTTCAAGCCTTTTACTATCGTGCAGACTTTCCGAGTCCGCGTTGGGCCCGGGCAGGCTCGGGCCGGGCACAATATGTGGAAGAAAAAGCAATCCAAATATAAAACTGAATGCACTTTACGGTAATCAACGAACGAAAGAACAGTCTTGAGAATCTAGAAATCATTATAACCTACATATGCCGATTAGTAATACTTCCTGGATGGTAATTTTTTGAAAGTAAAATAATTTTATTTATTTATTTATTGATCAGGACCCCCGGGCCCTGAAAAAAGTCGCGGGCCGGGCCCGGTTCCAGGTTGGATGGGACTGCTATAGTGCACATTTCGCATGTAAACTAAAACGTTTACAATAAGTAGAACATAAATAGAATAAGATTTTGTGACTTTGTAACTCTGGTTCAGCC
>JAQGAV010000908.1:0-25498 GCA_034691345.1 Phasmarhabditis papillosa | reverse complement strand
ATTGAACTTTATCTTACCAATCCTCAATATAATGTTCTTTGGGCAGTCCAATAGCAGGATCATATGTTTCAATTGGAAATTTATCTATCTCCTGAAAGATTAGACAAGGATTACACGTATCTAAATATTTCTGAGCATATAGAAAGATGTACAATATTTGTGGAGCCAAAAGTTTAACCCCCGCAGGATTCATTTAGACATGCCTTGAACTTATTGGCTACGCCTAGCAGACAAGCTTCCTGCACAATTTGACCCAGACTGAACAACTTCACTTCGGGGCTAAAGTCACAATTCCGAAATCTAACCGTTTCCGCGTCAAGGAAGAGCAGTTCGTTGATTATCTTACACACATTATCACTCATAGTTGGAGATAATCTTGTCATCGCCTGAATAAAAAATGATAATTGAACCTTTAATAAATAAAGAAAGTGTCCCATTACTGTGTAAGATTATTTTAGTTTTAAAACAAACGGATGCTGAAAAACTAAATTAGTAATTAAGTTCTCTGTCTTTCGAGTAAATGAAACATTCAATTTACCAGTAGCGATGTCGAAGGCTTCATGTCCGGAGTTGGGGAATCCACAAGAGGAATAACCGGTCGTCTCTTCAGAATCTCACGCATAGTTTCGTTATTTCGCTGCTCATCTGTCATTTGTATTGCTAAAGCATTTCAATTTACAAATTTGTATTTTCGCTTTTGTCTTACAAAAAGGGTTCATTCCCATTTCCACGCATCGGTTTAGACGACATGCCCGGCATAGGCAGCGACGCTCTGAAAGAAAATGTTACAAAAATAAGGAAATTAACTAAACAAACAAGACTTTAGTTTTTGCTGCGTAGCGACTCTATTTCCCCGAATTTCAATTATTATAGTCTGTTTCGAAACCTAGACCGCATTGAGCCCTCATATGAAGAGCATTATTGCAAAATTTGCATTCAAAAATGGAAATTTGGGCAATTGAGAACATTTTTAAAAGCAAAGTTTGCAAAACCGCGGATTAAGGTTTTGAAAGAGACTTTAATTATAAAAACCTACGTCTAATTTCAGTTTCGAAGCAGTTTCCATTCTTCTTACAAACATATTTCCTCTCTTGAAGTATGGATCGCCGAAAAAAGGTTTTACACCCGTTGCAAGATGCCACCTAAACAATCCATAAATATAGTCTATCTTCCAACCTACAATTCCAGCGCCGCTGTGCGAGGGGGGCGCGAGGAAACATTTTTATTATTTAAGGTTTTTAATATTTACATGATCTTATAGTTAGATATTGAGATAAACTGTATGACTGTTTGAAATGGCACATCGTATTTGGAAACGTCTATACCGTGTTTCGGTTTCGGTCACATAGTTATAACAGTTACTGTATCCTAGTTACAATAAGAAATAAGTTAACACAAAAAAGAAAAATAGAAAAACTAACCCCATAATGGTATCCAACCGCAACGTCTCCACAAATAACACAGACAGTTGGACAAGTGTTATGAGCTGCCTGAAAAGGCAAATGTTGCACATTTAAATTATTTTAATTTTAATTTCTTTTTATAATCCGGATGGGTCTAAAACAGTTTCAAAATGTACAATAATCGACCTGAGGATCTGATGTGTCTCCGGGGCTTGGCGTTTCCGAAGTATCGAAATCACTGGCTGAGGCGTCCTCATTGAAAAAATCCCTAGAAGAACCGGGCAGATCCGCCATTAGCTAAAGTACAGTTATGTTTCCATATTAACAAATTGTTAATTGTACATTAGTAATAGCTTTTTGGGTTAGAGATAAGTAATCTAGACTACGATGTTAAACATATATAAATCCAGTTAATATCATAATTTTATGGAAAATTTATTAGAAAAGAACGCAACTATATTATAGTTTATGACTGAAACACAATATTATCAGATACACATCAAGTAAAGTACAAGTTAGATTTGAGAACTATAAATAAATAAAATAATGTCTAGTTTCAGAGATGAATTCTAGCAGTTGTGTGGTCAAGTTTGATCGAAGATCTGAGAGAAATTGATGTTACATCGCAAGCAGACTGGTGTTTGTGACCTTTTATCGAAATTTGTATTGGAAAGGTTTGAGATAGTAAAGTAAAAAAAACTATATAGGAATTTTCAAAAAATATATTATATGTATATATAATATTCAATTGTTAGCAAACAAATACATATATCGTTTAACCTGCGATGTATCCAGGCCAAATTTCACGGACCGGGGCCGACATTTTGGGATATCGGCCTTTTCCAGCTCTGCACAGGCAAACCAAGATCAGTTAGTGGGTATTCCTAAGGAATATTAAGACGTGCCACTACTTTCAAGAGTTATATGTTAAAATGTAGGCTGTTAGGCTGATCTGTTAATTAGTGAGCTGACCTGTTCTTATATACTAGCTTCAGGCAGACCGTTCGCCGAATAATCAGGAAGCTTTGCTTCAAATGAATCACGCGTAGTAGCTCAAATTTGATTCGGATGCGGAAATTTAGCAAATTCGCGGGTTTGCAGGCCCGCTTGCAACCTTTTTAGCGTACTATGCGCGCGCTCGCCAGAGAGAACCTTGCGACCAATTAACCGTGATCTTTTGTGTGACTGTTTGTGGTCGTGAATCATCAAGAATTCTGATTTGTAAAATATAAGACTACTCAAAATCTAATTATGAAAAATGTAGAATTTTAGTTCTCTATCAACATGTGCAGTGGAAATATGACTGTGTATTGAAGAAGTTACAATGCTCAATTTGTTTTTATGAGGAGCTTGGCAATGGACCAATAAGTGAGCACGTCCAAATCTTTGGTTTTATCTTTTTTGCTAGAAACTATGCTCAGAAAGTATAAATAAAGGTTAAGATCATAATTTTGAAGTGACATAGTAAAAGTAATCAATTATAAAGATTACAAAAACTTCTAAAATAACTAACAGATTGACTGAAATTGTAATCTCTAGCGAAAATTTGTATGCTAAGGGCAAAATCCAACTAAATGGAGAGGATTTCTTCTATCAGAGGTCCCTTTTTCTTTTCTGGTTTTCTAATTTTCCACATAAGATGGAATTCTCTCTGTTCTTGGGCCATCCTTTCGAGTACATCTACTATTCCAATTATTGTCGCAAAGCGAGCTGGACCATTGCTTCCACTGAAAATACTGTTACTTTCTCAAAGAGAATTTTTTTATCAAAATCAACAGAATCTCAAGAGGTCAATCTTTCAGAGCTAGCAACCAATCGCGTGATCTATCCTACAACAATTTTAAAACAACTAACTATTGATTGAGACAGTAATTGAGAAGAGTCTCCGTAATTCGTTTCTGTTCCTGCAGAACTTCGGATTTCCCTGCTTCAGAGAGATCTAGCGTGCCTTAAAATCAGTTTTTTTGAAGATCTTTAAAAGTTACATACCTGCGTTGCAAAGTAGAATCGGTTTGATAATCAGATACTCTGTCTTGGTTAAAGAAACTCTGTGCAGACAATTGATGGCTCTTCTATGATACTTTACCAGTTGAACTATTCTAAAAATTTTGAGCTTATTGTTCCCTATCCTGGTTGACAATATTTTCTATAAATCTTTAAAAGTTTAATAAGTAGAACGGGTTTTCATAAATACTTTGGCAAGGAAGGATTTACTTTTAAAACGTACTCTGGTTCTGGCCACGTATCTGGATCCCAGAATGCGGGTGGCTTGGTCCCATCGGGGTGTAAAATATCCATAGAGTTCATGGTGAAGGAATGGAAGGCTTGTGTTAGATTGCAACAAGTAAGACTGACAGCACGCATAAGATTCTTCTAGAACAGCAACTGTATAACTTGAGAATCTGCATGTTTTTAGACTTTATCTTGAGAGCATAAACTAATTTACCTTTTAGACTATAATTGAAAAGAGATTTTTAATTGTGACCTGAGTTTGAAAGCTTACCTTATCATAGGTAGAAAGCTTGTTGAAAAATGGGAAGGTTTTAGCGTATTCAACGGACCCGAACAGATCGAAAAACAACCAGTGTTTTCTAAATTCATTGTATTGATGGCAGTGAAACGAGTGTAATAACAAAAACAATTAAGGTATATATATATATAAACTTACTGGAAGTAGTCTTGGTATATTTCCATGAAACGCTTCCACTTCTTGCTGAAAACACTTATTTTATGATGATCAACTGAATGGGCAGTGAACACGTTGTTTATAAAACTGTTTTAGATTTATCAAATATAGTCTGTTATGTTGTAGTAAGATCCAAGAGTAATAATGGAGTGCTAAAAAGAATCTCGCAGAAAACTGCTCCGAAAATTTTCGAAATACGAAAATATACGCAAAAAGGCATAACAATATGCATTTAACACTCCATTATTCCTCTTGAATAAGGCAATCACAACCGTTGCATTACTATCATTGCTAAGAGTAGGTTTACATTTGTTAACGAAACCTTTACAATTGACCGTTAGGTTCCCTGAAACTCACTCTGTTACTAGACATGATTTAATATCCTCCGCAAGATGTGCTGGAAGAGGCACCTCTTCGCGCGGCCATTCCGAAACAACCTGAATAAGATACGTTTAATATTTTAGGTCCTGCATAAAGTTGAAATGTGACATTTTCAGCAGAACATGCTGCAGTCCTACTTCAAGTATCAGTATTCATCAATCAAAAATGTAAGATATCTCAAAACGTTTTTAATTATATATAGATTAATAGAAAATATCTGAATTACACTCACTCCCCATTTGTCTGCCAAATCCAGCGAGCACATTTGATTGATAATATAATCAAGATCCCAAGCTAGTCCGTCTGGGTTGTATTTGCTCCGACGGAATTTTTCACACTTTGTCTCCAAATAAGTAAGTTCTTCGATTGTACGATTAACACGTTCTTGTAACGTTGGCATCATAACGGGCACCTGAATAAGGAAGGTGTTTTTTATTCTAAAGATTGCTGAAGACTGATGTAAGCAATGTGAAGGCTATATATGGAACCTATTGGAAAAAATGTTTGATTTTCTAGGTTGAAAATATAATGAATTCTCAAAGTAGGTAATTTCCCATAGTGTAACTGACTTACCAATCTCATAGACTTTGATGTGGAAGGCTGTTCATCCTCCTGAAGTTCTTCACTGTTCCTTTTATGCATAATGGCTTTCATAATTTCGGTATTCTCCAGTTCTGACGCACTTTTATTCACTTGTATTGCTGAATAAATGTCTTCTAATTATATGAAATAAACCTTATTTCGAAACAAATTATTGCAGCACTTTTGCTTACAATTGTGCTTAAAAAGATTTACTTGACAACTAAAGCTTGTCAGCAGTAACCTGCGGAAGACCAGTGGAAAACCAGTGACGGTTCGATCCATGGTTTCACGCAGCCAAAAATTAAATGTTCAAAAAAGTTATCTCCACTTAAAAGATCTCGTAAGATACACCAAAACTTTGGCCGAAGGAATTAACTTCGTGAGTGAGGTTTGCAGTTCAAAAAAAAATTTCATTGTAACAATATGACTGAATATTTTAAAGTAAAGGATTTTCAATAATTAACTATCTAAGCATTGTTTCGCTTCAAACGATTATTACATTAGTTGAACTCACCTAGTGCGTTCATACCGACTTCCACACATTTGTTGAAACGACATTCTCTGCAGGCACATCGCATCTGTCCTAAAAAAAATGTAAAAGTGAAAATCAATTAACAATGTTGTTTCTGTAAGTCAAATTTCAAAACAGAACTAACCTTTTGGAAATGTCTCAAAGCACCTTCCATCCTTTTTACAAGTAAATCTACGGTTATTCAAGATTGTCCGACGAAAAAATGTCTTGCATCCATTACAAGAAGGAACCTAAACATAGAAACAATTGTCAACATCTGCTTCAAACATGTGGTGAAGTTAACTCTCACTCTGTTGTGACTTTCTTATATTTTTGCTGAAGCTGGTTAGCCTAAGAGTTCCTTGAAACAACTGCCTAATATATGTACGTACTCTCTGTGTAGTACAGATATCAGTGGCTGTAGGTATGTAAAGAAACATTTTAAGTACAGAATTATAATCCTGATCTTAAAATGTATGGGAAAAGGTTACTGCTAATTGGGTAGTGTGGAATACTTGAAAATAAAATGTTTCAAAATAGCGGATCCCGTTAAGGCTGCTCAAAAAAGTATCGTAGAGAATTTAATTTACCTTGTCAACTCACATCATAATGGTATCCTGCAGCCGTATCACCACAGACCACACAATGCGGAGGAGCGATGTTGCGAGAAACCTTCGGAGAACTCTGAAATTTTTTTTGTAACGATTTGCGGATGTAGTCGTTAAAGGAACTAGGTTTCAAGCCCGGTTCATGAGTGATCGAGATGAACATTTGAAAAAAATTATCATCACTTAACAACACTACTTTGGTACCATAATTAAGACCAGATGCTTATCTTGATTAATAATTCCGTTGAATACCTCCTTGTTTAATACCAAACCTGCGGCAGGAGGCTTTAAAACTAGGTAATTATGAAATTATGTAGCAATCAAATTACACACATTAGCTGAGCATATTCCTAATGTTATTTGTAATACCCATATAGCTTGCTTACTACGGTAGCGGTATTTGCAGCCTGCACCTCAGTGAGAAAATATAAGATCAGTATCAAAAGATACGGTAAATGTGCTAGTCGTTAGTCACTAATAATCAGATAAATAGGAAGGTAGGATTAGAGGTCAACGTGACTTTTAAACGAATTAGATAAATAATTGAAACCAGCAGAGATAAAGATCAAAAGGTTCGTAATGTGGTTTAGAAGAACATTTTATGAACAATGATTAGATGAACTTGCATGGTTCAGAAGAATCACTAAAAATTTAGTAATAAAAAGTTATAGATTAATATTTAAAATATAAGGCAATGAGTGAGGGTATTAAGCGGTATCTGTATTTTGTCAAGATTTTTGAATATTTTATGGCTAAGCTTGAAAATAACATTTTGTGGAAAACAAATAGCTCAACCAATGAGACCATTTATAGACATGCTAACACTAATATGCTAAAACATAGAAGCAATATTTTGGAAACCACCGTGTGGAGGTAAATGTTGCAGTGGTTTGTAAATAAGTTTCTGCGGAAGATCAGAAATCTTATCTTTGTCGGATTTCGATTTTAGTAATTTTCTAAAAAACCATAATCCTACTACTACTTCACACTAGTAAGAAACGAATATACAATAAAGAAGAACCATCAATAAAATACAATTATTTTTAATTATAAAACTAATGAAACAAGAAAGTAATTCTTATTATCATAATGAAGAATATATAGTTTACAATATTCTGATATGGTGTTAGTATATTAAGCTATGTAAACTTCATTATGTGGCGCACACAAACTTTCACAAAGTCCGCATTTTAAACGAGTGTTATTGATTTTTGCCTAGGACAGCCGGTGTTTAGATGACAAAGAGACTTGTTATAAAAGTGCATTGAGATAATAAAATGATATATCTTTAAAACATTAGTAACCTGCAATAATATTTAAAAGGAGCTAATAATCTCTAATAAAATCAAAGATTCATATCTGAAGATATACCTTCCAAATATGAATAACATTGAAGGCAAAAAAGTAAATACACTAAAAGCATTGGATAATATTCACGAGGTGCAACATTTAAATAGAGACTTGATTAAAAAGAACATCACATGTAGAAAACATAACGATTATGTTATAAAATCAACAAAACTTAGGACAAAATACAGTTTAAGAACCATTAATAGTGACAAAATCATATAGAAGGTCAGAGACATTTAACATCAAAGTAAATACATACCTGAGAGGCATGCGACCGACCGCCGTTTGAGACAGCTGCAACATTGGATACTCTGAAAATTTATGATTGAAAGTATCAACGCAATCAAGGAAATAATTAAATTTAGCTAAGGTCGTATAGAAATGCATTTGTGATCTTACTAGTTACATTAGTTAGCTTTTTAAATGTGTTTAACTCTAACATATAGCGTACTCGAAAGACGCCAGCACATAAAAATTAGTTTTGTATAGACAACGTTTTATCAATTAGATTGGAGAGTTATTCAAAATTTTATAGATTATGGAAAAATTGAACAGAAACACGATTGAACTCAGATTTGGGTTAGGTTACGGTCCTATGATGTACAAGCTCGTATTACTTATTTACATACTCAACTAATTACAATAAAGAAAAACAGAAGAATATTAAAGCCTACCCATTGAATCCGTCAAATTCTTCGGGCGAATCGGAGTTACTTCGCTCAGTTTGCGATTTCAAAGCATCGTAAGAGGAATTGGAAATTACTAAGTAACTATCAAGCTTGTTAGCATACGTAGTCATGCTTAATAATAAATATTACAATAAATCAAACAAAACCCAATTTGAAGGTATAAATGGAAGAAGTTATAAAGTATAGTTGTTGTAGTTCGCTTACATTTTTTTATCATTTATGACATTTACTGGGTACATTTTTTGACCCATTTTCCCTAGAGCAAGGTTCGTAGTTATGTTTCTGTGTGTTATATGTATTCTATTCCTTCTCTTGCTAAATAAATTATTATTATTACATTATTGATATACTTATTCATTATTGTTAAAATCTAGCGAAACATTTACTGATATGTACTTCTAACGAGTTACAAGTTTATGATACAAGAAAGAAATATCAACAATTATGATAAGTTGTATCGTTTCACAACGATAAAGTTAAATTGCAAACAAGTTCGTACTCAACGTATAATACAGATAAAATGTTAAAGATCGTGCCATAATGGAACTATTTTCGAAAATATCAGCCTTCCGCCGGCTTGCGAAATCGGACATTTTGGAGATAGCAGTGTAGAGTTGTCCATGACGTGATTGGCAAACAAGTCGGGTCAGCCGAAAATCGATATTTTACGTTCAGATTATAGCGGCAGCCAGTTCATTTGAACTGGCAATTATTAAAAGATCGGACATTGTGGCATTTCAAACAATGGGATGTGCGACACTAACAGATCTAGTATTGGAAAAGCCTAAAGTGACCCGAACCTGTCAATGCGATACAACGCAGGATTGAAGAAAAAAGTGTTTTCATTACTTCTTATATCTTTTAATTTTGAGATAGTTCACCGTGAAAATTGATTTGTTTATAGTTACATATATTTGCCTGAAATTAATTTTGAACGGGTCAATAGAACTTACTCATGTAAGTTAAACAGTTTTTCTTAATGTTAGGACTGTTTTCCACTATAATTACAACAAAACGAGTCTGAGAAATCAGTTCAACATAGTCTAAATATAAATATATCCCTATGCTCTTTTGTTTTTTCACTAATCTTACGACTAAAATCGTAACGGAACAGAACTTCTACTCTGCAACATATACGTCGGTTCGAAAGAAGGCAAATTAACTAAGTTGTTATCAAACTATTAAATACACGTTGGAGCAACTTTAAAGCAATTACTCATAATTGAATGCAAGCTTGTTCAGTGGACAATATTAATTTTCCTATGCGCCAGAAATCACGAGTCACAAAGTCGGCGAAACTCTATTCATTACCGAGCAAACAGGCAGGCGGGCAAGTGCAACTAAAGCCGCGGAGGGTCCATTTAGTTACTCTGAGGATCAAAGTTCACGTTCTCATTTTTTATAAGGAAAATGAAATAGTTGGTTTTTGAATCAAGTGTTTTAATTAACTGCCACGTGATGCATTGTTCAAACAGCGTAACTGATATTGTATAGGTTTCAACCGAATAATAATAAAAACAGTTAAAATAAGAGCATATTTTATTCATATTTAGAAGAAGTGATAATTAATATGTACAGATGTGGCTAAGTAAACATATATTTGTAATATGGGAGTTTTTATGATTATGTCTTTCCAAAATCTGGGAAAGTTAGTTCAAAAATTGCATACGAATAGTTACCATGGTTATTTTGAAACATGCCGTAGTATTTTTTAAAGGTACAGCAAATGACAAATAAATTATCATAATTCAAAGATCTCAGACACAAACTTAGCATTTTTGGATGGTGTTTGAATGTTTCTTAGGATGTGAACATCTCGCTGATCTCGAGCCATGTGTTCCAGTAGGTCAACTAAGGCAATGTTGTTGGTGAAGCGAGCTGGACCAAGTGCACCACTAAAATATAGTTAAGAAAAAAGTTAATAAAATAAAGCTATTAAAATTCATTTGCTTACTATACTTCTCATGTTATATTGAAATTATATTACTCGAAAAATACTAGACAATCAAACCCATTGATTCAAGAAAAAACATCCGTAGAAAACTACAGTTTTTTTCTGTTGTCGTTTTGTCGTTGAAATTAAGACTTAGAAACGTTAACTGTTTTGATAGTTAGGTTATTACACAGAACAAACGTACAATTCATTCAAACAGTACTTGCACAGTGCATCTGTCAGTCGTTTCTGCTCCTCGAGTACTAGAACCTTTCCTTCGGGAGATAAGTCCAGTGAGCCTAATATAGATTAGATTATATAAAATAAAACGAGAATTATGTTTACACTATATAATTTTAGATTTAATAGAACAAAACATCGTTTTCTGTCTATTTGAAAGAGATTCGCAACTTTTATAAATATTACCCTCAATTATGTAGTCAGCGGACCAGGCTTATGCAAGAGTATACGATAGAGCAATGGCGCGTGAAAAAGCGGAATATTCAATGTTGTCAGGTACAAAACCACATATATCTTATTTATTCTGACGCAAATAATTTTTATTAGTGAAGATAACTATTTAGCGCCTTCTGTTTGGAACACTCAATACATTTAACTTGCATATTGTTGGTCCGCCGACAATAAGCCTCAGTGGGATTTTAGTGGACCGGAAATTTTTAAAAGTATAGCTTTTGATTATAATATTAAAACTCATTTGAAATTTTAGGTCAAAATACCTACCAGCATTGCATAATATGATGGCTTTTAAGATAACATATTCTTTCTCTGAGATCCCTTCCCGAATAAAAGCATTTAGACAGCGACGGTGTACTTGTTGCAACGCAAATCTGAAATTACAAAATTCCATAACAGCAATTAAAAATAACTATATTTTAACTAAGACAAAACTATTTCATTGGAGAGATCGTCCGGATGTTTCCACAGAGTCAATGAAATCTTACTTTTCTGGGTTCATATATAGCAAAGGTCTGGTTCCATCAGCATGTATTACATCAGGCGATTTTTGTTTGTAGGAATGGAACGACACTGTGAGATTTGTGGTCATAAGACTGACATTCCGAATCAGAATTTTCTAAAATACAAGCATAGTCAATAGCTTCATACTATAGTTTGTTTCAAATCCTAGAATACAAAAAATTGACCTAACTGGAATTGAAAATTTGGCTATTCCCAGCCTTCATGAAGCAGAGCAACATTTTGCATTTTGCAACGAGTGATGCCGGCGTGATAAGGTCTAGGTTTTGAAACAAACAATACATTTGTTACATAATCCGGATGTTGGATCATAAATAGTCACTACGCAGTCATATTTTACGGAAAGAAATTGATATAAAAAGTAAACTAGACTAAAAATTAATATTTGAATAACAATCGGTTTCCAATATGCTAGTAAACCTACTCTATCTTTGATTATAAGTTTGTGAAAGAAGGGAAACGTTTTCGCATACTCAATAGATGTCAGCAGTTCGTACATTAGCCATGTTTTTCTAAAAGCATTTCTAAGTACAAATTTATCTAATTTTTATTGTTTACCTATTTTCTCCATAGACAACTGAGCCATCCATTTTTGGTTCTGGCAAAGGCCAGTCGAGCATTGGCTAAAACATATGAGTCATGTAATACAAATAAAAATTAGAATATTTAGGATTGATAACTTTATTCTTTCTGAAATAAATTATTTTTAATAAGAAAATAAAAAATGGTTAGCACACCTATTAAGGTGTGAAGGGTAAACTAATACTTAACTGAAAATGAGAGATAGCTAAAGTTTCAAAGAATTTCAACAAAGCATATGGCTCTAGAAAACAATAATGTTGTTGTGTTCACTCGTGTATTTAACCCAAAAAAGAATGATATTACTAATCCAACACATTTCTTGGAAAGTTCGATAAACCACTTACGCCTAACCTTTCTGCCAGATCCAACGCACACGTTTGTCTTACAAGAAACTCAATATCCGGCAAAGAATCAATACCCGGATTATATTTGCAGCATCGAAATTTCCTAACTTTGAATTCCAGATAAGTCAGTTCATCAATGATTCGACCAATTTGAGTTTGGATTGTGACCATCTTGTTGGGTACCTGGAAGCTTTTTGGAATTGTCTAATTTAACAATAACTCATAAACAGGTATTGTTAAAAAAATGTAGCCACTTTACAAGCTAAGAATTTAAAAAAAAGTTCATTCACTCATTCAACTTACTAATTTATTACTTGATCCATTTTCAGCGGAATTATTCCTGGCTCGCTTCCTGATAGCTTCTTTGACAACATCGAATTGTTGTTGCTCTAGAGTTAGCTGTATTGCTAAAACATATGATTCTTTTTAAATTTCTGATATACAAACCCAATGGATTCATGCCAGCATTCAAGCACCGATCAAAACGACACGCGCGACATCGATGTTCTGAAAAAGGAGTATTACTTTGGAAATTTGAATAAATTTGAACCCTAAATCTTTTTAATAATACTTCAGCTAAAATCTTACCAACTGGAACAATAGCGTAACAATCTCTTTCACGTTTACATTTGTACTGACAGTCTGTCAAAATAGTTCGACGGAAGAAGGTTTTACATCCGTTGCAGGAAGCAACCTACAAGAGAGATTGAAATTCTTGTTGTCATACTAATACTAAAGGATTCTGAACGAAACCCAATGTTTCGCGTTATTCATAATACAAAATAATAATCTCTCATGTCAATTGTTAAATCATTTAAAGCAGTTGATGTTAAATAAGTTTTTTTTAAATTGTGGGATCGTGTATAGTCAGATACAAAAAAACCCAAATCATTGTTAAGAATCGCACATGTTCTTTCCACACCCTTCACCATGTTTCCTTACCTCATAATGGTATCCCGCTGCCTGATCCCCACATATCGCACATTTCTCAGGGCAAGTATTCCTAATAGGTCGCTTAGTCGTACTTGGTTTCAGTTCAACCAAGTCTACCGAGTTACTGTCACTGACTGGAGCAGACGTTGACGGTGAACTAAAAACGCACAATAAGACTACCGAAAGAATAGAGTGATGATAAAACTTCTTATCAAACTTTTCTCTAACCAACCATTCTGAAGAATCTAGAAACTGGTATTCGATAGCTGGGTATTCGGATTCGGGCTCGGATTTAGTGTGCTGAAATGCAAACAAAAAGGGTCGCTCCAGACAATCCATTTCAAAATTCAGCCTCAAATAAGATTTAGAAAACAAAATAACTATGAACGTAAGACGAATATATATGCTATTCAAAGCAATTCAGGCATAAATTTATTTGATACATCACTGGTAAATTCTTCATTTTGAATTTTAGGTAAACCTGAGAGTGGGGAATACATTTTAAGCTCAAGAAGATTGATATGAAATGAGATCACAGAAGTAAGGAATGTTAGTACATATAAAATATAGAAAGACAGATAATACTATTCACAAAACTTAATCCTATTGCAAACTACTCACATTGAGTCTAACTTAAATTGAAAAACAGCTGGAAACGGAAAGAATTTCACTGATTATCGCAACAATTAACCATGAAATTAGTTAGGCTCGAACACCTCCATCACTAAAGGGGCTTTTTTTGAAGGTGTCTTTATATTCATTAGAAGATGATGGTCTCGTTGGTTGCGAGCCATGTGCTCTAGAACATCGATGATGGCAAGGTTAGCAGCGTATCTAGATGGACCGTTGTTGCCACTAAATAAATGAATTGAATACAATTGCAAGAACATTTTCTAAAGTTGGGTAACCTTTTGAATGTTAATTATAATTGTGCATGAAAAATCTGTTTTATAAGCATTGTAACCTGACAATATTCTGCAGCGATTACGTGAATTATCATTTTATCTCGATTCAGGATGACTTATGATCCTAATTTCGGAACAACCATTTTCAAATACATTTGTAATTTATATCACGTTATAACTATTGAGCTGAATTTTATAAACAGTTGTTTACAAGAAGAACATTTACTTTAAGTCAAATACTCACTATTCTTGCAAACAATATGCGCAGAAGGCCTCATTCAGTTTCTTTTTTTCATCTTCGATTATTTTAATCGCCGAATCAGAGAGATCTGCTGTACCTGTAAATTGTTTTGTCTAAAATGATCCATAAATGTGAATTATATAACTGGGATACTGGTCTGATTCAGCTGAAGTTCAGTGTATGTCTAACGAGAGATCATGGAAAAATCATACATAAAAAAAATTTATTTAATCATGAGACTGCTGAGTCTGAACACTCTAGCTTTTAACACAATTGAACCACTTAGTTGAATCTCGGTATTAGCAGGGTTAGAGTGTAAGGAGCCGGACCCGATTCGTTGTTTGGCCCAGACCTCTAATTTTACGAACCGGACTGCCCATGGACAACCCTAGTTATTGGATTACTTGCAGATCAACCTACCGGTATTGCAGAGTGTAATAGCCTTCAGGAAAACATATTCTTTGTGAGTTATTTTGTTTCTAATTACGGAATTAAGAACTTTTCGATGAAACTGTAGAAATCCATTAAATCTATAGGAAAGGAATAAAATGTTACAATAAAACTGTTTACTTTTGTGGTTGTTGATAAAACATCGGTCGTGTTCCGTCAGGATGAAGAATATCAGCCGACTTTTTACAGTAGGAATGAAAGGCCTGAGTGATGTTCATAGTTGAAAGACTAGTGTTGCGAACAAGAAGCTTCTGAAAAATAATATTTTAAGGAAGAATCAGCTGTTTTCATTGGTAAACACAATTACAGTCGGTTGCAGAAGCAATATTTTCAGCGGAGTGTTCTGGAGAGATGCGATTTTCAATGAGAAGAAAGAATGTACTTATGGGGAAAAGACTCTTAAACCCCTTTACAATCAGACCACAACTTAATTTAATTACCCAAAATAAATATTTTACTATTAATTAGCCAAGTTGTATATTTCAAAAGCCATAACTACTAGGTTTCGCTTTCGAAAAATGTACTCACCCTGTCCATTATGGACAATTTGTAGAAAAAGGGAAACGCCTTTGCATACTCAACGGCAACGAGAAGATCAAATAACAACCAATTCTTTCTAAAATTTATTAACTGAATTATCCAAGTTTAGTTTTTCAAACCTATTTTCTCCAAATTTAGTAGAAATGATGATCTCCTCATACTTATCGTCCTTAACAGTGTACTTCGGTTCCGGTATAGGCCAGTTGGGCATTGGCTTAAATGTTTCAATTTAGTATATTTGTATAGATTGTTGAAAATAAGTTAATACACACTCAATAATTCTTAACTTTCAGAGAATTCAGAGACTGGTATAGAATTAATTCAACATTATAGATGGACTGGTGTTTCGACAAAAACTATAAATTTTTCAGTAATATCAATAAGAACTTCAAGCGAGCACTCAAACAACTGTGTTTATTGAAATCAACGAATTTATTTTTACTAACCCCAAGTTTATCAGCCAAATTGAATAAACATCCTTCTCCAACAAGTTTCTCAATGCCACTATCAAAACTGTCCGGACGGGGATTGTATTTACATGAACGAAACATTTCAGATTTTACTTCCAGGTAGCTCAGCTCATCGATCAGACGACCAACGTTTTGTTGTAGGGTCACAACCACTTGCGGAACCTAAAATTCTATATCTGGAAAGTTATTTACTTTAGCTGCAGTTTACTAAAAGAAGCATGCCTAAATCTTTGGGAACACTTAAACTAAAACTAACCAATTTAGCTCCTTTCTCTTCAACGGGTTCGTCTTCCGAACTACTGATGCGTTTTCTGATTGCCTCGTTCTGAATTTCATCTTCTTTTATTTTCATTGTCCGTTTGATAGCTGAATTTATAGTTTATTTTATGAAGATTTGGAACTGTTATGTTATTCATAGATTTAACATAAATTTCCAGTTTAGGATTGGTACACTGTAGAGTATTTCCTTAACTAATAAGGTCCTCTAATTTCCGCGCTATATTGCTAAAGTAGATTGATCATCCACGACATCATGTGTGAGTGAATTTTTTGTGAAAGGGCAGAACGTATTGGTGTACTTTAGTGGTACAAATAATTACAAACTCTGAATCTTCTAGTTATTTGTGAAAAGTTACATACCTGTCGAGTTCATTCCTAGTTGTAAACATTTAGCAAATCGACAAGCTCGACATAGTGTCTTTCCGACTGAAATAAACGCAGATTGATGTTGTTCTCACAAGATCGCGAACAACTACGGTCAAATGCTATTTTTATCTGTTTGAGCTCTTTTTGAATAAACTCTAAGAAAAATGAGCAAACACTCGCATAGTTTGTGCAAATCTAAAAAAGAAGAAACCATATGCGTTTATTTTGTACTTTCTTACTTTAGGAGAAATACAGTCCAGTTTTCACAATTTTCAGGTTAATGTCCGTCCACGGACTTCGTTTGCAGATTTGCGTACCGGACATGGAACTGACCACCAAATTCCCATCACTGAGATTATCCACTATAGTATAAAAATCATTTCAAACAAGGATTCTATCTTTTTCGTGGGCCAGACAGTCCTTTGAATTTTTACATTTGTAGGCCTTCTCGTTCAATATTGAACGTCGAAAAAATGTTTTGCAGCCATTGCAAGACGGAACCTAAACTCAACATGTGTAAAGTAACAAATTGCTGAAAAATAGAAACCTCAAAATAACAATTAAATTTTTGGTTTTTGTTTTGTATGGTATTTTAGACAGAATACAAAAACCAAACTATCCAACACTCTTTTAAAAACTTTCATCCTTTTGGTGCTTCGAACAAACTTAAGAATATTTAACCAAGACAAAGTGATTGTTGACATGATTATATTAAAAGTATCTAATCATTTAAAATGAGTTCTGAAACTTTTACAAAATACCCTTTTCCAATGAAGTCGGTCTCTCATTATACTAAATTTCAATTATAACGGACCTCATAGTGATATCCGGAAGCGGTTTCTCCACAAACTGCGCATACAGACGGGCAGACATGTCGCGGTAATCTTCTCACCAAAGACTGTAACATTCATAATATTGACCACAAAATAAATCGATAATCTATGAACGTTCCTGTTATCAAAGCGACCTTTGAAACTATAAGCGATACGAGAGGGTTGATACAACAACTCAATGTAACTGTGAGAAAACAGGGACTCTATTTTAAAATAATATTGAAAGCTACTAATGTTAGCGTTTGTTGAAACTAGAACAAACACTTACCTTCTCGACACTGACGTTGCTTTGCTGATCGGACATATTATCTTCATTGGCAATAATTGAAGGCCTAAATAGTATATTTAAATGTTTTCTAAACCTTATTCTCTTAGATATTCAGAATGATGTATTCTAAGAAGGGGCAGTGTTTGAAATGAACTATGAAGTTTGTTAGTCTATAGCTACATTAACTATGTACAATACCCGCCAACTCTCTGTGTCGGTCTGATTGCTGTTTTCATCTTTTTGAAAGAATCAAAATATCAAAAGATCAACTAGAACGCAAATGGAACCGGCGGCATCAGCCGCCCAAGAAACAAATTATTTCAAAATATATTGCCAAATCTGATATTAAACTTTGAAATAAATTACTTATTGATAATAATTGCTATATGCAAATGTTGCAAAGTTGCGTATGAATCTTCTGGTTTTCAGGTATAACAATAAATTGAAATTAACAGAAACCTATATCTGACTTCAAGTATTTAAAAAGTATTTAAAAAAAAAGTACTGTGCTTTAGCCTAGTGGTTAGAGCAGCGATCTCTGAATCCGCGAGGATTAGAGGCTGTGGGTTCGACTCTCCGTAGCTGCAGAAGGCTTGGGAAACAAGCAGCTTACTTATCCCATGTTTCGTGCACCCGAAGACTGAAAGTTAGAAAGGAGCCGTCTGTGCTCAGAAGATTCCGGAATGAATGACCGAAGCCCTGCCTCGAAGACATCTACTGACTTCAAAATAACTTACAAATCATCAATAGTATATGTAAGCTCGCTCATTTCATTTTTGATATCATAACAGTTGACGAGTTGAACAGGAAATTTTAAAGCATTCCGTTGGGACATCTATAATAAAAAAAACATTATTCAAAAGTTTCAAAAGTTCATTGGAAACGGTAGAAAATATCGGTTTATATCCACGTCTGGAAATGTGAATCAAATGTTTCGAGGAGTCTTCTATAAAAATCTGTTCCAAAAAACGGAATCGATTCAACTTGCACTCAGAATGTACTTTTAAACTATTCTAAATTGGAAAGTGTAAATTATTCAGTTGCATTGAAAACTCATCAAACCGGAAAGGAAAGCATACGTAACGACTGACATTTGAAACTAATGAAGGTATTGTAATAATCGCCGTTTAGGGGCAAATATCAGCCAAAGAAAAGATTAAAAATGTGTTAATCCTGGAAATTCTGTATTAATAACAAAAATATATTTACATTTAGTGAACTGGAGGTAGATTCTAACTAGAATAGTGTTAACGAGACTATAAATCGAGGAGTTTGGAAAGATATATACATGAGAAAACAATAGTTGAGAAATAGAACATCTATTGAAAATATCGACAAAATTGAATCATGTAATCGGCCAAACTAGTGATTTTACTCTGTCATACCCGGTGGTGGCGCAATTGCACGATTAATTCTACACAAATAATGAAGTTGAAATAAAACCCGTAACAGACTAGACGATAGAATATTTGTAAATTGTAATGAACTAATGCAATCTGAATTTAGATTAACGCGGGATGTTAGTTTGGTTTATTTTTTTCAGTTTTCAAAAGATGACATTGTTAACTTGTACGCTAGCTTAGATTTCGAACGATAATTTATTACGAATCTTTTCAAACTAATAGAAAATTGAAGTTGAAATATTATTCATAAAAGTAATTTGAACTAGCACCTGGAGGGATAAATAATGAGAATGCAATCTTTGGTCCTCCCAGTGCACATTCATTTGGTTGATTAAAAAGAGCAGATTGTATCGTTTGCCAGCCTCTTTGCGTTCAGGCAGGCCTCTTTTTCGATTTTAGACAAACAGCCGATTTTAGAATTTCAATTAAAATATGTACTTTAAAATGAGCTTTGTGCCGTGGATCGGAAACTCGCAGTACAGGCTGCGCACTCACGGTCGTCTAAATCGGGTGCCAGGGGGAATTTTTTGGAAGATGGGTCAGATATCTAAAAGTTCAAAGATCAGATTTAAGTGTTCAAAAATGGTGTGGAATTGGGATTATAGGCTGTTAGAAAGCAATATTGTGCCAAATCATTTGAAGAATGTTATGGCCAAAACAATCAGAGTTTGGTGTTTATGATAGTGGTACATCTTGATTAAAGGAATTAAGGAATGATCTAACTTTGCTATATATTGTAATTGTACATAAGGCTTGGTAATCCATATTCTTCCTACTATTCGGAGAATCTCATCAACGCATCAATTAGTGGCATTTTATGCGTTGATAATCGTTTTATACCCATCACAAGATGGAAATCTCGTTCGTCTCTAGCCATGTGCTCCAGCATATCCACAACGGATATATTAGTAGCAAAACGAGAAGGGCCAGCGGCACCACTGAAACATTCCGTGTTAAAAATTTAAAGGAAAAGTTTAATTTTTCTTCAGAGTTTACGCAAAAATCACATAAAATAACCCTAACCATAAGACATGATCTCTTTATTGAATGAAACTATATGATAAACTTACAACTCGGTCAAACAGTAGTTGAGCAGCGCTTCTGTGATTCGTTTCTGTTCAGCCAGAACTAAGCCCTGTCCATAGTCAGAGAGCTCAACACCACCTGTAAAGAAATGTCTGTTAACCATTAGAGAGATAATTTTAGCGTATTTACCGTGCAAATATGGGTTTTTCTTTCAAAATCAATGTGATTGAAATATAGACTTTGTAGATATTATAGTAAAGGTCACAACATTTAGTTGATTGATTGTGCAAATTACATATCAACATTTTAGAAATACCCTCTAACATACCCGCATTGCACAACACAATAGCCTTCATAAGCAAGTATTCTTTTTCTGTTGTTTCATTTCGTAGAAGATAATTTATTGCTTTTACATGCCAAGCCAAGGCCTTCGGAGTGCTGAAATTAAGCATTCGACACTGATTTAAAAACAACAATGTTTCTGCATTCATTCAGTTTTATACAAATTATATATATATAAACAGAAAAGTTGCTCGATAGATAGTTAGAGGTAGCATCTCATACGACACTTCACTTACTTCTTTCTTACTTCCAGTGGTAGGCTGAAAAATAAAATTGTTCCCATCCATAATTTTAGGTTCTTTTCTTACCCCTTAGGATCCCTGAAATGAAGCGGCCTAGTACCGTCGGGATGTACTATAACGGAGCATTTCTTGTTAAATGATTGGAAGGCTTGTGTGAGGTTCATTGTAGTCAAGCCCACAGAACAAAGGAGTTTTCGCTGAAATTATACAATGAAAAAGATATTCATTGCTTGGTTTCCGTATGTAGTACAGTCATATCTTTTTTCAAGGAAAACGAGGAAGTTCTTCTTCTTCTATGTATTCCTATGAGAAAGTTGCCTACAAGGAAAAGTTGAAGCGAACAGTGTTGGTAAATACACCTTTAAATTTTTTAACTCTGCCCCTTTATTTTTGAAAAAACCCATACAACCTGGCCCGTTGATATTCCAAAAAAGTAAACGTTTCTGGATCGAATTACTACTCTCGTACAAGTTCACAACAATCTCGCTTGGCGCCTTTACAAGAATAAGGAAAAAAAAGTTTTCAAATTAATATGATCATTCATATTTTAATATAGCTAAATACCCACTCGATCCTGATAACTGAGTTTATGAAAGAATGGGAATGTCTTCGCATATTCCACGGTAACCATAAGATCATAATAGAGCCAATTCTTTCTGGAAACAACACTTATTATATATATTTACATAATTTATTACCGTGATCCGCCCCATGGTGGTGGTGCCCCAATTACAAATTCATGTTCTTGCAGTGGCCAATCAGGCATAGGCTAAAATCTTAAATTTTATAAATAGTTTCCAATAGCATACCCCAACTCGGTCGGCCATGTCCATTGCACACGATTTCTGTAACAGAGTATCCAAATCAGGCTCCATGAATCTTTCGAAATTGTAGCTGCACGCTCGCAACTTTTCGGATTTGATTTCGAGGTAGCTAAGTTCGTCGATGAGGCGACTGACTTGATCTTGTAGTGAAACCATTGCGACAGGGACCTGTAAGTCCTATTTGATCGGACGGACAATTCATCTTATTATTTACAAGTTACTTATTATTAATTATTGTTTCAAATAAAACTAGTATTCAGTTTACATTTTAGGTTTTCTATATCAAAGTATATTTTAAACTAATATTCATAAATACACGGTACAATTGTTTATCAGTCTAAAAATCATGATCGATATGTCCGTCTTTACTGAATTAAAATTTTTTGAGTTTACCGTGGCTTCCATAATCTTTTTGGTTTGAACTTACTACTCTAAGTTCTTTTTGGTTGATAATAGTCTCATCTTCTTCCTTATTTCGTCTTTTTAGTACTTCTTTCATTGTATCTGAGTGAGCCTGTTTGTCGGTCATTGCAATTGCTGAAGTAGCTGGTCATATTAAAATACGGACTATTTTGCTTAAAAATATGGTCAGGAAACATTTACGTTTTTCCTTAGGAGGTAATAATAAAACTAGTTGCCCTACGCAGAAAGTTCCTAACTGCAGTTTAAAAAACACAAATTTTCTATGGAAATTCGGTCTTATGAGCTTACCAAGTGGGTTCATTCCTACATCCACGCATTGCTGAAAGCGGCAGCCTCGACAGGCACATCGACGTTCTAAAATATATAAATAAATTTTTTCAATTGTTATTTGAATTGTTTCTTTTTGTATGTTTTCAATATATGTGTTTTCCAATACTTCCGCCTTACCTTTTGGTAAAGTAGCAAAACACTTTCCGTCTTTCTTGCACTCGTATTGTTTTCCAGCCAGAATGGTTCTGCGAAAGAAGGTTTTACAGCCGTTACATGAAGGTACCTGAAAAGTGGGTGGTCAATTGCAATTCTGATAATCTGCTATGTTTGTTTTGTATATTTTTACTGGAATTTTTGGAATGAACAAAACTTTATATCACTTTTCTTTGACACATCAATTCATAATTAATCTACTACAATTGATTACCAAATCGTATACTTTTCATATCTCATCAATAAAACATTTCCTTCGAAGCTTAAAATAATATGTTGTTTCCAAACGCACAAATTAAACTCAAAGAACTAGCAATTAACTGCACTATTATCATCAATACAAACTAGAAAGCTGAGGAATCGAAAATCTTATATTATACAAATCTATTTTGTGAATGAAGACTAATCCGCCAATCATATGCAAGTTAGTGTTAATCAGAGGCCATAATCCAAAATGCTAAATATGATGCTACTAGGGTAAACGATTATGAGAGCTAAGGGAACATTTTCGTTTAAATACAACCTGATAATGGTAACCAACTGCCATATCTCCACAAACCGCACACAATGAGGGACATATATTCTTTTCCATTTCCTTGTAAGCTTTTTTAGTCTAAAATTATTTTGTGAGGAACAACAATAAGGATAAACTATGTTACTGAAAACAACTACTGTGATAGTTGTACACACCTTAATATCTTTGGCATCATCCGAAGAATCCGAAGAGTTTCGATCGCCGTAGCCAGATGAGGTTGTTGGTGAACTAAAAATCGCCAACATTACCTTTAGTTGCAATGTAAACAGTTATTGTGTTAGTCATATAATAAAAATAAAACAAGTTAATTGACGTTATTGATTCAGACTTACTTTTCAAATGAGTCCCGATCCTGGTAACTGTACTCGATTCCGTCGAAAGACGTATCAGGTTCCGGTTTTATTTCTTTCGTCATCTTCTTGTTTGTTGGTTGTAGTTCATGGTACTGTACAAGTTCCGAACGGTGAAAATCGGTCATATGAATCTGCTATGAAATGTAATATTAAAACTTATTGTTAGTAGAAAAAGTAGACAACTCAAAAATGTAAGGAACATTTCAAATTATTCGTCGGTTAATGAAATCTAATGTTGCACCAAATATTATATTATTATACTTGCCTAAGCAAATCAATAGAACTCAATACATTCTAACCGTTTTCTTTCATTCAACTATTCTAAAAAAAATCTTAATAAGCGAACAACGTCCAGAGTAGTGGGCACAATGTGGTCAGTTATGTTGCAGTGCAATCAAACACTAGCAGACCCAAAATATAAGAAACGTTCAAATAGCACCTGATATGAAGCGAGGAATTATTGATTTTATTTAGTTAATGAGTTGAATTGGCTATGACGAAAAATTTATCGAATAAGCATTGTATATCAGCCTTATCTGAAGTCGTGAAACTTTTGGTTGTGAGCCAAGCGTGGCCCTTTGTGCACCCTAAGAGCTTGCTAGAATATTAATTAGACTTCCATATTGATGTAGCAACAAGCTTATTGGGGTTTCTTAAAGAGTAGACTAATGAAAGAGGAATGTATACTTTGATTGACTAAGAACTCTGGGAATTAAGACGTGATAATCTACAAATCCTGAAGAAATGTATAAATAGACTTTGGGGGGACCACTTTTTGTGCTAGTTTATAGGGTTGCAATAGACGAGGCGGTCTACCAGAAACACAACGTGAAATATTGATGATTTCTATAAAAGGGAATCACAGTTGTATTTGTATAGTTTAGAATTGAATTTAAATGCCCTTAGAAATATCAAAAATTATTTTATGGAATGTTTTCCGACTCTTAAATGGACTTAAGAGGATATTCTCGAGAAGCCAAGCACGTGTAAAGCACGTGAATATTGCAACTAGTGAAAGCAAGCAGACAAATTTATAGTATATAGTCTGTTTAAAATAGAGTCCCACATAAAAGCAATGTAATAGTTTCAGACTTAGATAATACAACGCATAATTTGTTTTCTTTGATTGTTGCCCCATTTCGTTTCAGGAAATTTTAGTTGTAAAACGATTTCTCTTGAAATATCTGATCTCGTATAATGATTATTCTTATTGATGATTAACAGTTATAACGAAACTATTTAATTATAGTTAATGAATATGAAACAAAATATTTAGTAAAGTTGAATGATTTGTTTTTAATTGTTGAAAGCGAAACAGGCCTATTGAGCATTCAGTTCCGTGTTAATAAATATGTACTCTATGGGGCCAAAGATTACTCTCACTGAAAGACAGATATGCAAATACACCTAGACAAATAATAACATTAAACCCCTTTGTAAGTCGTAGGGATGTTTGTCTCACTAGCATATTATGATGGTTAATCGAAAAAGATAGGGTCAGCTTAAGTAAAAAAGAGGTTTTTTAAAATTTATAAGACCCATTTCTTTATAAAATTTGCAAAATGCGCAGCTGTCTCATAAAAATATGTAGAAGACACAGTCTCTTTAATATTGAAAGCAATATAATTGTTGAAATGTTCTTCAAACAAGAACTTTAAGTTAAATGAAGAGAATCATAAACATGTAATATAAATTTTTAATATGAAAGCTAACGAATGCATACAAATACGATGAAATTCGGTATAAGTAAGTGTTGCATATACACAGAAAACATGTAACATTTTGTAACTTCAATTAAGTAAGGATTATTATTTCGTTTAGACGACAGGGCTCCGCAAACCAGCGGCCGGCCGAGATTTTTTGAAAGTACATTTCGGCCGGCCGCGGCCGGCCTCGGCTCTTGGCGGAAGCGGGCCGCAAGCCTCGTGTTCAAACCAGACTCCGCCAAAGTAAAAAAAAAGTTGTAAAAGTAATAAATGTTACACTTATATACATTGTTGATTTCATGTTAATCTATATGTTATGTTGAATGTTTTTTATCAAAATACTAAAAATTAACATCAAATAAGTGAAACAATTACTAAAAAACGTACTCTTTTTTGAACTTTTTTATGATCCCAAAGTACATTGCGGCCGACTTCGGTCGGTTTGCCCCGGCCCAGTTTGAAAAAACTCTCGGCCGGCCGGTGCGGAGGCCTGATTCGGGGTATACAATCTATTTGAAGAAACTTAATACGACAGCTAAGTCTATTAGGTACCTCTTGAATATTTCTCTAAACAAATGCATCAATGATCATTCACTTCCTCATTTTCCTTTCTGCCTCGTATCTCAAATAAAATAGTATAGTCTGAATCAAGATAAATAATGGAGTGTTATTGCATATTTTAAGGAAATGTTGCGTATATTTTCGTTTTTTATTAAGATTCGTTTTTAACACTCCAGTTTTACTCTCGAATCAGACTATAGCAACTACTGGATTAAATTACTAGCCTTGCTGAACATTTAAGCAAGCGTTT
>JAQGAV010000907.1:0-25499 GCA_034691345.1 Phasmarhabditis papillosa | reverse complement strand
GAGTGTTGTTTGCGTATTTTAAGGAAATTTTGCGTATATTTTCGGTTTTCGAATACTTTCAGAGCCATTTTCAACGAGATTATTTTTAACACTCCATTATTATTCTTGAATAGATCTATAACAACATAAATATTAAGAACATGGTAATATATTTCCTGTAGCATAAGTTCCTTCTCTAACCATAATCCCTAATTCTTAACATCCAAATGTTGCCTAAATATCTGTCTTAATGTTAGTATAAATCCCCTTCTTTTCAACAGATTTTCTGGGGATAACTAGATACCCAAATTTTTATATTTTTCTTTTATACGATTACCTAAAAAGACAATAGCATCGAAGAAGTAGCGTGTCACCAGAAATGACAATCCTGATAACGTAAATCTTATAGTTAGCACAACACAAAATCGAAGTAACTAAAACATACTTTATTTCTTGTGCCTAAATGTGTGTTCTTGTATAAATTCCCTTCATGGTAACTAGTCTATTTACTACATCCAAATGTTTAATAACGTTCCGCTTCTTTTCCCGAAAGTGTCGAATTCTGTCATTTTAAAGTACAAAAAGGAGGCTAATCTTACTACAAATACTAGAAAAACATCAGTAAAACCAAGCCTAAACTAATCATTTTGAAATTTAATCACGCAGCAAGGAAGGACACGGCTATTTTGGGTTGTTTATCTAATTAGTAAGTTTCTTCAAAAAGAATATTTATGGGAATAGTTAATACTTCTGCGTAATCTGCGTATTTTCCCATTTTTAACATTGCAACTGCGGACATTTCAGATACTTGCGTATTTTAATGAAATTTTGCTTAGATTTTCGGTTTTCGAATACTTTCGGAACCATTTTCAATGAGATTCTTTTTTTAACACTCCATTATTACTCTCGAATCAGACTATATTAATCTTGAATACTACTTCTTTTCCATTCATTTATTCAGAGAAATTCTGAATCTGAAGCTAAAGCTATATCAAACTTTATTATTTTCTGACGACATTTGATTTATTTCGTATTTTTTCCACTCCCTTCCTACTTGCACATCTGTTCGATTATCTCATAAATAAAGTTTATCTTTAATAAAATAATACAATAAATACATTTATTAATCATAACGCATCACAAATCTCTTTATCCTTCTATTACTCACCAGTTATCTTGGGAATTCTACTATAGTCGACGGATGTATTGCTTGCAGCGGTATACGGTCAGTTTTGCAAAGGAGCAGTAGACTAAAATCCAAACAGATTAGCGCTCCAGTGCAACATTCTCAATCCTTTACCTGCAAGCGATCCGTCCGTCGACTATAGGTAAAAAGTATAATATGAACTGCCAAGGCTGCCGAACACATGTCTCGTTAGTCTTTTTATGGTTTTTAAACCTTTGTTAGCATTTTATTTAAATCTTATTTGAGTCTTAACAATAATGATAATTTTCAACATTATCTTGAAAACAGAATTGTTTCTTACAATAGACACAAACAACAAAAGGAGAGAATTCACAATTTGGTTCCGAACAGTCTCCTATTATATCTTCTGGAAAACAGCCTTGAATGCGAATGATGAATTTTGAATTTTGAATTATCATTATTGTTAATAAAATATATATTTTTCTCGCGTCATTTACTAATAAGTTTACCAAAAAGTTTGACTAAAAAATTTAGTGAATACCTCTAAAACCGCATATGGAAAATTAGCAAAACTACTGGCAGCATATGGGTTCGAACTAGATACCGCTTGCTTACTGATTGAGACTCTTACCAGTGGGCCACCGGGGCAGTGCTTCTGGTACATTATCTATTTTGAAATCCCACATCGGCCGACTTTTTTAAAGCTCAGCCTTTGGTCAGACCATTCCCGTGTAAGCCGACTAATTATTTTAAAACCAAAGCAGCTATCGTAACTACCAGAGGTGGTTATCCGGCCTGCCGTGACTGGGTTTCAAAATTTCAGGCCGGGCCGGTAAAAAGCTCTTGTAACTAATATTCACTGCGCAACAGGTCTGGGACCTTCTACCAAGAAACCTTCTATCTTCGGTACATATAGTTTTTAACTCTCCATCTTTAACTTATAAACTGGTCTATAACTATATTTTAAACGAAAGAGCAAAGGTCGATTGCTAATAGCATCACAATTACGTGTATTTTCCTACTTTTGTATTCTTACACCTTTGCGGTAACTTTGTCTATTTCTCTTTTAAGATACTCTCTCTCGTTGTCTTCATTAGCCGCTTGCCATATGCATCTATGCCTAGTCAAACATTGTCAACGAAAAATAGACTGTGTCGAGGCGAACCTAATGGCTGCTTTAGAAACCTGAAACATATGTTTTACAATGCATTGGACAGGCCCGGAAATACAAAACCCAAGTTTTAACTGAACGTTTTATTCACTTTACGCTGAGTAACAGATCAATAAGCTCATCTTTTTAAAGGATATCGGCAAATATTCGGTAACTATGGCTAATTAAAGTGAACAGATCAAATATTTGTGCCCAAATATAGTTTTATGTTAACTATTTTTTGTTAATGACGTTTCAAAACCTTTCGATTGTATTTTTCACTATTTTGGTTGAAGTTTGACCATCCTGAGTTTACAAACAAGATCCTTCAGTTCAAAGTTCACAATCAGTAACTTTATATAAATTGTTCTCCTAGAAGCAATGGTACTACCAAAGCCATATTCGAAAAAGCTCTGTATACATAATTCTATACCATTTGCCCGCTCTCCACCAATGTAGGCTCCGCCCCTAATGGGTGGGTGCCAGATAAGGTCTCGTTCCCTCCCTAAGGGGGCTGGGCCGGTTTCTTTATAAGACCCAGCTGGGTTTCATCTTTGCTCAAGTGAAAATGGACTTCCATTTTCACGCCATCTTTTTGATCTCGATTTCCGCACTGGGGCGCGTGATAGCCACCCAGTTCCTATCAGTAGTAGTTTATTGCTGCCGGCGCTTTAGAAAAAGTAAACACTATCTTATTGCAAAAGCAAATAGAGCATACTTTTTGAAGAGAGCGATTCAATTTGTTGCCACTAAAGTTCAAATATATGAAAAAGCTCGAGATGGTGGTTTTAGCTATCGTCTATAACAAGCAAAAGACGTCAGAGCGCGGTGGTATATAGAGGCTTCTGCAATTGCGTATTTGTCTTTTTCTGTTACAAAATAAACTAGTTCATTAATATTTTTCTGACAGCAAACAAACAATTTCGCATCGAACAATATAAAGGAAGTTTAATTTTGACATTGAACGAACGATTTTTTAAACCTTAAACAACACCGCTCACTGCAGTTTTTTTGTAGTGGACTATATTAAGAGCTAGGTCTAGCGCAGTATCATGTGTTGAAGCGATAGAATAAAAAATGAATTTACTTTTAAAGAAAAACTCCCAACCCAATTTTTCATTCTTTCGGCACCAATTTCTTGATCGAAAACATTTCTTACTCAAATTCTTTTCGAAACATTTCGTTCCGCATAGTTTCTATAAACAATGCACAACAATAAAGAAAGTTTTTAAGAACAGCATAAATAGTTCTAAACACAAATGAAAATAATGAGCAATACATTGAATTGTTCTTCTTTGATCGCTAAAACATAGATAAAAGAAATGTTTTAAAACAAACAACAAACACAGCTGAACCTGTGATTGATTCCCCGCATTGCCCTCAAAAGTCTTAGATTTCAAATGTTTTTTCATGGACAAAATCCCGCGGCGCTATATTTCGCTGTGTAAACTTTGCTGTAGTTCACGTGCAGGCGCTGTCTCATTAAGGGTTGTTATATAAAGCAACGACTGGCTCGGTGACCAGGAGCAGTTTCGTTGCTTTTTCAGGACTTTCAATACGCAGGTTCTTACTAACACTATTTTTAAGCGAAGATATGTTGTCTTGAACTTGAGGCGAAACGAAATAGCAAATATATATTTCGGTTTACTCACTTTCACATTTATTACTTGTTGATCCACTGTAAACTTACTATTAGTCTTATTTTTAACTAATTGTTGATAATCAAACAAAAGTTGAGTTGCTTAAAGATCAATTCACCCAGCTTATAGAGCTTGAACCCGAATTTGAAGTTTCTGAATAACACCTTGGCGTTCAGGTTCATTTTGCAAAACATAGTACTTCTTTCTGACCTGACATACCACAGGATATTCTGAATAATTGTAGTTTGATCCCTGTTTATAGTTGTAAAGGTTACATTTCGTTTGAATGTAGCCTTTTTACGTGTTAGTTTCTTTTGCTAAAGGCAATATCTTTACAAGCGAGACAAAACGCCGACCTAGCACGATTTCGTTGAAATTTTACGTAACTATCGCTTTTATGACCCTATTAAAAGAACTTTTATGAGCTGTGAAACTTAACAGTTACCAAATCTGGAGGTCTATACTTCTATGCGTGTTACTATGATTCTAATAATTAAGTTATTCGAAATTTGTTCAAAAATTCAGTGCTGAGCAAAATTGTTCCTTATCTTTTGCAGTAGTACGTTTGCCGCTATATATACTCCGTTTTAAAACATAGACTGCAAGCGCCGTTTGTAGTTAACGTGCCGCAATGACTGGCTTCCCATTCAAAAGTGCAATTTTACTCAGACGAAATTGTTTTTCCCTTATAAGGCCCGTTAATGCGGCACGTAAACTACAAACGGCGCTTTTAGTCTAGGTTTTAAAAGAGACTATATGTATAGCGTCACTCTTTTTCTAAATTCATTGATCTTAACATTCTAAATAACATTTCTTGTAGTGATGGACTTCCTGGTTAAAGCCGTTGGATACTTCAACAACTCTGGCAGCACAGCGAAGCTCGCAGATGGTGAGAAGATTCAGTCGAAGCAGGATGTGCTGACCAAGAGACAAAACTGTATTGGGTAGGTATCACTGGAAAATAGGGGCACCCTATTCGCGAATGGTGCTTTGAAGACAGTCACCGGCCGGTCCGGGATGACCCATAGTAGCTTTCGGGTGGCCTTAAAACTTGCCTTAAAACCTTAAAGCCTTAAAACTTGGATCCTATTGGTAGAAATGGAAATGAGGCATAGTTGTTTAGACAAAACTAAACCATTTAGATGTTTTGTAAAACTGTATGTTACATACAACCCATCTTAAAATAGAAAATGTTTGCAAGGCCCATCGAAAAGAAGCAAACTCTTCAAATATTGTTCTCAGCTTATCAATTAAAGATCTCCACCGGTGTTATTCATTAAGTTTTCATTACAATTAGCTTTTTTTTACACCGCGACGGTTGATTTTACCAAACTGCACAACGGCGATCATAAAACGCTTATCTAACGATAACATTATTGCTGCTGCACACGCAATTTGTTACACAAAGGAAACGAATTGTTGGGGCACAACGTGTTCGCGACGGGACCATTAGAAAGATTGAAAAACGGGACTTTAATGTTACGAGCCAGGTTCCGAGCTAAATAAAGAGAGTCCAATCCTGGGTTGTCGTCATCGATTGCAATCCTCAAACTGAAGAATATTTCTTTCAGTTCAAAATGTCAAATGTTCTACTCCGACGATCCGTTCATGGTTTCCAAAGCCTCTATGCAGTATCTCTACGACGAACAAGGAAAACAGTACCTGGACTGTATCAGTAATGTGCAACACGGTTAGTAGTAGAATGCTCATTCAAATTAGAAACGGTTAGGAAACCAATGAAGAATCGATTGGGTTCAAAGATTCGTAGCTAAACTCTTAAATGTTAATATTCATGTAAACCATTGCAAACTTTGAAAACAGTGCCAGCGCCTGGTCACCCAGTAGTACTAACACCCCCAAGCTGTGAGTATCCGGTGACCCGTTGGTTCAGCTACGACCAAATCACGCTGGTCAACTGAAATTCTTCGGCGATCGGTCACGTTTTCACGGCTATGGCAGACATTTTTGCGATGAAAAGGAATTGGATGGCTCGTATCTTATCGCAACAACTTTTCAATTTTCGCTATCACCAAATTTTGGTTATCTTTCTTTTGTTGAAAAGTGGGTGCGAAGAAGAATTCGATCATAGATTGTGAAAAAATCATTATTGGAAAAATGGTTTACTAGTATCGGGGGAAATAAAAACAGTATTGACCTAGACGTAATATCTAGAATGTTTTACCGGGGGAAAAACATGTTGTTTAACGTTAACACTAAAATATCTAATAGTTGGCTCTGCCTAATTGACTGGGGCCAAATCATAAGCCAGGCGACAGTAGCCGTAGTATAGAGACACCCGGGTGGGTGCCCGGGCAACAATTCTTAGCTGCTCGGTCAGCCCGGGCACCCACTCGGGCGTTTCTATACTAAGGCCACTGGCCTCTCTCATTCCCTATGAATTAAGCTAGATTGGTATATATATACGGTAGTAGTCAGATAAAGGTACCTTTGCCCAGTCTTTTTAAAAACCATGTCTACCCTCCTATTTTCAGTCGGTCACTGTCACCCAACCGTCGTGCAAGCCATCTGCAACCAGGTCGGCACCTCCACCTGCAATGTCCGCTTCATCTCTTCGAAGCTGACCGACTGTGCAGAGGAGATTCTCAAAACTCTGCCTGGGCTCGATACCGTACTCTTCTGCAACTCAGGGCATGTTTTCATACCTTTGCTCCGCTCCTAACCAACCGCCCTCTATCGATTGATCCGTTCTTGAAAGTTACCTCCAAAAGTTCCTAAACCGGGGATACGAAATCCGTATTCCATTCAATCCTTTGCCCGCCCGTCTTGGTTCTTACCCCGTAAGGTCCCGCTAGCCTAACTGGGCTTATGAAATTGAAGCGTTTCTGCTTCAGATCTGAGGCCAATGATCTGGCTCTCCGCCTGGCTAGAGATTACACGAAACACACCGATGCGATCGTCATTGACCAGTGAGTTTTACTAGTTTTATTATTTCTTATAGATCCAACGCTTTAAAAGATTGATACGATTTTGTTTTTCATGCTTTACGATTTTTCAAAAAAAAAAAAATAATAATAATAATGATAAAATATCGGTGTACTGGTGCACCGTTACCGTTTGCACAACCTATTTGTAAGAAAATAGTTATAAAAACGGAGAAATGTTGCTAGTTTTAAATCTTCAATGCTATAAAGATCCTTATAATCCTTTGATCCTCGTTTCAGCGCTTATCATGGTCATGTAACAACCACAATGCAAATGTCTCCCTATAAATTTGATCACGGTTGCTCAATCACCCAACCAGAATGGGTTCATGTGGTAGGTATAGTTCAATTCAAGAACAATAATGGAGTGTTAAAAAGAAACCGTTGAAAATGGCTCTAAAAGTATTCGAAAACTGAAATACGCAAATTTTCCTTAAAATACTCAAGTAACTTTCAGTTTTAAAGTTCATTATTCATTTTTAATCAAAATATAGCAGTGTCTAACATATTCGGCTTCCAACAACAGCAACTTTCCCGTCAATATCAGAAGTTGCTCCCAGAGTTGGTTGGATTCTAAGCAGTTTCTAACTCAACCCAACCAAGGGTGTTCAGGGCCGGCCCGTATTCAAACCAGGAAAGTGATTTTAAGAACCTATCATTCGTTCAAGCAAGGCCCCGGGCCGGCCTCATACTTGCGCTCCCCAACAGGTTCGACCTATATCAAGCTCAAAATGATACCCTAGTTCCTTGAATGGCACTATATTGTTAGAATAGTATCACCTGGACGCATAAAAGCCACCATAAACTTTATCATTTCAATCTTACATCATCATTTTTTGTCAAATATTCTCGCTTTATGACCCGATAGCAATGAAAACGCACGTGTTCGGAAAACTAGATTCTAGCAGGGAACTGATGGATAATGCTGGGTTCTAAGCGGGTGCAGTGTGGCCTAAAATAGGGGCGCGAGATAAGATTATGTAAACAACAATTCTTGAAAAAAGAAAGACTATAAACTTCCTGCTGTGGATCGTTATCCGGGTTGATCACTTGGAAATAGTTTTGGACTATTATTTAGTCAATGTTGCAGAAACAAAGCTAACTTGGGATAGCATAGGAATAATTAAAGAATGAGATGTTGAGTCAAAATATCAATACTCATGTCCAAAACCTTGCTTATTGAGTTGCCTGTTTCGGACCAGAATTCCTCTTCGTTCTACTTATAAAAATGAAATAGCCAAAATCGCTAATAACCAGGTATATTTTTAGGCCCCATGCCCAGATGTGTATCGTGGAGACTGTAGACTGTCAGACGAAGACCTTACAAATGATGAGAAGCTTGTAGAAGCCGGAGTCTTCTACTCGGATGCAGTAAAGAACATTATCACCAAGGTACGGTGCTGTATTCGGATGTCAATATCTAGTCGATAATATACCATAAACCTAATTTCAGATAGTCGTATATAGTTCAAACCTAGTAAATCTGATTCACTAAGGCCTACCACACCTATAATAAACTAATTTCAGGCTGAATCCCAAAACAGAGGGGTCGCTGCTTATTTCGCCGAGGCACTCCAGTCATGTGGAGGACAGGTCATCCCTCCCAACGGATACTTCCAGGATGTAGCTAGGTAAGCATATTCTTAAGAGAGTTATTACATTACCGAGCCTGGACCACGGCCAGTTATCTTTCTTGGGGATCAATGGATATTGGGGACCGAAAAAATGAAAAATTTCAAAAAACTTGTAGTCAAGGTTACACAGAGTTGGGCTAAAGTTAAACAAGAATGGCAGGCCCTAAGCCTAATAAAAATAGTACTGTTGTTTCCAATAAATTACTTTTGCTACAGCACCTTTTTTGAAATCTGGGGTTTTTTCGGTCCCCCAGATACCTTGGTCCCCCGTGGTCCCCAAGATACCTGGTCCTGGACCACCGATGCTTTCAACCAAAACTGCAGCTCTTGCCACAGAAAATAACAATTGCTTTTTGACTTAGTTGTTCTGGTAAGGGCCCGGCGCAGATTAAAACACTGATCTCACCTTATTTAAGACAATGATCACATTTATCATTAAACGTTTATAAATATCTCCAATTTCAGACATGTTCGCAGTCATGGAGGTCTTATGGTGATTGATGAGGTCCAGACCGGTTATGGAAGAGTCGGAAGCAAGTTCTGGGCTCACCAACTTTACAACGATGGTAAGTTGCACAGAAGGAAACTACCAATTTAGTCAGTCTTATGGAATATACAGAACATTAGTTTTCTGAGATCTCCAACAGTAAGCAATGCTGATTGAAATATACAAGTCGTAAATTCTTCTACAAAAGTGTTAATGTTTTCTATAGCTTAATTAAAGTCAATAGACAGTTGGATAAAGATCTCATCTTTTACTTCAGGATTCCTTCCCGATATCGTAACCATGGGCAAACCTATGGGCAATGGATATCCAGTCTCAGCCGTTGTTACCACAAAGAAGATTGCCGATTCCCTTGGAGGAGAAGTCGGATATTTCAACACAGTGAGTCGGCCACTTAACTGTTCACAAACTAAATGATTTCATGGCGTGATTAAAAAGCTAAATATCTGCTACTATGATAGTGGATATTCTGATTGAGAGTATGTCTAGTCTCTTGTCGGAACGATGCTCGACCTTAAAACAAAGATGTTACTAGGACCGAAATAAAACCTTGATTTTAGTACGGTGGAAACCCAGTCGCATGTGCCGCAGTTCTGTCAGTGATGCAAGTGATTCGTGACGAAAACCTTCTGCAACACTCGCAAGAAATGGGAGAAGAATTTGAGAGGCAATTGCACGAACTAAAGAAGAAGCACGATTGTATAGGGGATGTTAGGTAAGAAGAAGACTAACATAATAATAATAACATAATGTAAGAATATAGCTGTAAAAGCAGAAATAGATTATAAATATTATTCGAACCCCAAACAGATTCTCTACAATAAAACAAATCCTTCTTTAAATAACTGCATCTTTCAGAGGAGTCGGTCTTTTCTGGGGAATCGATCTGGTCAAGGATAGGTCGACGAGGGAACCAAACCAGGAACTAGCATTAGCGTTAATATTAAAAATGAGAAAGCAATCCGGAGTTTTGCTGAATGCTGATGGACCCCACACAAATATTCTCAAGATCAAGCCACCACTATGCTTTAATAGGCAAAATCTCAATGATGTAGGTTGATAATCAGCGATGATACTAATTGTACAGTCTAAAAATATCTACAATCGATTGCAAAACTAAAACCAATAGAAACAATATAGGTTAAATTACTCGCAAGGTGAAATCTCTATTTTCAGACAATCACTGCCATTGATTCCGCTTTGACGGAGATGGGCTACTAACAACCCCGAGGAACCTTCGAATACATAATATCAACCAAATCTATTAAATATTAAATAAAGTTATAATTTTCAAGTTATTTAAATTTTTCCCACCGCTTATCACATAAACAGAAGAACTAACATAAAGTTTTATAACAAGATATAACAAACAGTGATAACAATCAAAACCTCAAAAATACTTGGAAAAATTCAATAACAAATATTCACCTACTTATTCCTTCTCAATTTCTGCTTTTTAGCATTAAACTTCTCCGTTTTGTTCTTGAGCTTAGAGAGCAGATCAGATTCAGTATTTTTAACATCAGCAACTTGGTTTTCACGCATATCACGCTTGGTTTCAGCTTGCTTTTGAACAAGTTTGGATCCCTGTAATAAAGCAAAGGCAAATGGAACATTGTACAAATTTTCTTCAAATTGTTATTATGACAACTCACCTTGTACTCTTTAGCACTCTGTTCGATAGTGAAAGCACTGTCAGTGAACAAAGCTTTGAAACGATCATCAGTTGCCACCTTGTCTGTGAGATCAGAACTTGCAGCGGCGGCCTTCTTTTTCTTCAGTTTCTCCTTTAAAATTATAATATGATCATGAAAGCTTAAACCTATATATACCTTTACTCTCAATCTAGCTTCCTCGCCAACAGCTTGAAGAGCTTCCTTCTCACGTTCTCTTTCGTCAAGAGCTTCTTGTTTTCGTTCCTTCCTCTTCAGTTTTTTCTTCTCGAGATAAGACTTGTAAGTAGTCTTCTTAGGCTAAACAAACGCATAATTAAAAATAAGACATAGCAATACTTATAAACTATTTATACACTTGCAAATTGGTAAAAAAGTACCTGGACAACTTCTTCTTTGATATCTGTCTTCTTCAATGCAGCAGAAGCTCCCTTCGTATCCCTTTTAGCCAACGCCTTTTCAATATCGCTATCATCGCTGTCTCCATCTTCGGGATTGCTATCTGATCCCTTCTCATCGTCGGAATTATCATCGTCTTCGCTATTGTCCCAATCCACCTGAAAGTCACGCTAACAGAAGAGCTAATACGATGAATTACCGAAACTCCTTCTTTGGCAGAATCAGAATTAAGAAGGGAAAGAAGTGCGTCACGCCTTTTCGAAGTGGTTTCGTCATCCTCTGAATCTGACCCTGCGATTAAATCTTGGCCATCATAATCGTCTTTGCTATAAACATTATATATATATTATAAATATCAATATCCTACTCGAATGCATCGATTACTTTCTGTTGGCGGAGTGTATCATCCTGATCCCAATCTAGCGTACTTCTGGTCTGAGCAATTCCGGCTTTAATCTGGAGAAAAATGCTTTGAAACGCTTCCAAAGAAAAACGCACCTTTTCCTTAGACTTGTATTTCTGAATGACAAGGTCGTCTTCCCGAAAACGTTCCTTTAGGCGGTCTTCCTAATTTAACCAATAAATATGTACAAAGATTCAACTTACATCAAAATCCATGTCATCGGGAACAAAGCGCAAATCCATTTTTAAGCCAGTTGTTTCGAACTGGAATCCATCACACTGCTCATAAATGGCGGATGCTGTTTCTTGCCTGTCACAATCAATAACAGCATAATAATACTTCAGTCGATCAAGTTGAAATTTACGATAGGCTAGTTTTGTCTCCCTGAAAAATTAATACTAAGGTTTAACGTGGTTTGTTTGAATGGTTGAATATTTAGAATTAAAAGAAGCAGATAACTAACGGATCCAATTCTTCATCCACATATTCGTCCAATGGCTTGGAAAGTTGAAGTCGGGGGCCGTGCTTTTCCTCTTCCTCCAGTCGTTCTTTTCCAAAATCGGAAAGAAAAATCGAGACTGAATTCACTCTTCCACCATCCGGTCTGAAAAGAAATTTACAAAAAAACAGCATATAGTAAACAAACTTGAAAGATCGGACTAAAATAAGAATATCGTCAGCTTTGATCAGATCCCAGTCAAGGTTGCATACGGCAAGTCTGCGACTGGCCCATTCAACTCTTTCAGCTTCACTAAATTAAACAATGCATTCAACAAAAGTATGAAAAATAGATGTGGACGCTTGCACTCACTTATCCAACTGTTCCAACTCTACATCGGGCTGCATATCACCAGGTAACTCCCAATCCGACTCATCATCGCTGTCATCCGATGAAGAGAGATTTCCTTCACCTCTAGCCAGATCCATCTGAGAAAATACTGGAATGTACTCGCAAGGCCTAACTTACTCTAAAGGGCTTGTCGTCCTCTGATTCGTTGGACTCGGAAACATCATCATCCGATTGTTTGCTCTGTCTTCCCTTTTTCACACGTTTTGGCACAGGTTCTACAAAAATGTATAAACATAACTGCGGAACCTGTGAAAACCTTCAACATCACTTTGTACATCACCTTCCACCTCGTAGAGGTCGAGGAGTTCATTTCCAGTAGTCTTCTTTAACTTCTTACCACGCTTATCAACGGGAGCGCGGGCAGAAAACTTTTCATCGGTAAGTGCCGCAGCGAAGCGTTTCTCAATCACAACCTGAATTTAGCCTCTTGATTACCGAGAATATGATACTCGTTACCTTTCTGTTTGTGTTACTCAGGCCGCTAAATTTAGGATCGGATTTTAAATGTGAAAAACGAGAATCCTCCAATTCCTGTGGCTTCGCCTTTCGCAGAGCGCCTTTTCCCGATTTACCTTTCATCTTAATAATTTAATAATAAATGAAACCCTGTCCCAATGCCGCAGACAAAACTATGGGGAACTACCGTCAGATACGCATTACAAGACAATAAATAAAACATTTAATAGAACAACAAAAAATCAACCATTCAATCCCTACAATTCGGGTAAAAGAAAGAAAACCGGTGCTAATATTAATAATCGAACAATAAAAATGTATACTAATTACTTGATAGGGGCGCCTCGTAGAGTTGGAGCTCTCATATGAGACGAGTCTCCCACAATCAGTGGTTGTCCCTTCCAGGTAGCAATTCCTTCAGCGCTTACTCTCAAGTCTTCCGCAACAGTTTCCCATACCTATTCAATATTGTACAGCGATTTTACCAGACAATTACCTTTTTCTTAGGGTTTAGTACAGCATCCGGACGATGGACGTAAGGAGGACAGATAACGGGAGTACCAGGCTTGCTATCTGCATCGACTTGCATGATTTCCACCTATAAATAAAATAATAAATACATTTTCGGATTCCCAAGTCACCTTTTCTGGAGTGGAAGCACACATGACCATGGCCTGGGATTCAATTCCTCTCATTTTAGCAGGCTTCAAATTGCACATAACAACAACCAGACGATTTTGCATCTGAATACAGAGTAAATATGAATTGAATATCATTCGTTACCTGCTCCAACGGAACCCACTTAACTAGACCAGAAATAACAGTGCGAGGTTGTGGCTCCCCGACATCAATTTTTTCCAAATAGAGTGCATCTGCATCAGGATGCTTCTCACAATGAATAATTCTGCCAACTCGCAAATCGAGTCTGCCGATGTCAACAGTATCATCGCTGGCTGCTGAACAAAAACATATTTTTGTTAGGCAGAAACAAAAAACCTTCGTTCTTTTTGGGTGCATTCTTCTTTACATCCTGGACTTTCTTTTGTGGTTTCTCCTTCTTCTCGGTTACTTCTTCAGGCCGACTTGGGGTTGGCACGGCAGAGGTCTTGCTTTCAGTAGGTACGCCAGAAGTATTGCCTGTTGCAGGAGCGGACACTTGCTTCTCTATAAAAGGAATATATATATATTGTGTGGTAAGAAACATCTTCTTACTTCCGCCAGCAACTTCGGCTTCGATCAGCTGATTCTTCAGATCTTCGACTTCCTTCTTTAAAACTTCGGTTTCTTCATTCAAACGAGCCACTGCTGCCCTTTCAAACAAAGCACCTAAAAAAGGAGAGATTGCATACAACAGGGAGAACTAACGGGCTTGTTCGAATTTTTTGGCATTCACGGCAAGAAGTTGCTGAATAGTCTGTTGATTCTTGAATAAAGCTGGGAAATGCATGTTGGCTTGCCCTTGTGCCTTCTTTTCCTTGGTAGGTTTTCCGGAACCTTTCTTCCCTGCAATCATCACAATATATTAAATTATACGCTGATACACAGATATTCCAGACCATTCTTACAAAGTACATTAAATGAAAATTTCACTGTCGTCAAATAGCTCAGGTGGCAAAAAACGGAATAGGTTGTGCCACAGCAGGCAATGATTAAAATCGGTATCTAACGGAAACGAACTGACGTCTGCCGGTAACAGCCGGATTGCCATGTGAATTTAACCAGACTCCGCCGAGTGCAGCCGAGTCCTACAGAAACCAAAAATAGCCGATTCTTTCAATTTTTGGTTTCTGTAGAACAGTGTATTCCGTTTTTATCACCTGAGAGTTGACACTTTAAAATCAATCAAACAAACAGTGAAAGCGATGAGCTGGAAGATTTTCATATGATGGATTCTAATGATGACCTTCATACCACTTTATAATACTTAAAATAACTCTCACAGAAACTATTTACAACAATATGCCAACTGGGTATCAGCATAAAAATAAGCCCTTATTCACAAATTTTATATACTGAAAAAAGTAAAGTATACAGAAAAACTGCGAAGAACCCTTTCAATTTTTCCGTCAATTGAAATTAGCGGTTGTTCATGTTTTAACAGTGTAGCATGTAAACCTCCGAACAGTTGACTATTTTCATCACGAATTATTAGAGTAGACGATAATTTATTTACATTGGAAATTATATACAAAAATCACAAGTCAGCTGCTGCTATAGCCGCTACTTCATGAATAACACTTCTTGCCAATGAAATGGCTGACACCTCATCTTCACAACCCGTATCTGTAGAAATGATCAAAATTTTTTACTATTCAACAGAACAGTAGACGGATAACACGTAGTTCTAAACTATATAGGAGCCATGCAAAAAAGCACAACCAAGAAAGGTGTCCAAAAACATGTTGTGTGGTAATATGTTATACCTTTCTTTTCCTCCTTGCAGTCAGCAGGTGTAGCAGATCCAGAACCATAACGAGACTTGAATTCTTCAACCTTCTCCTTCTCCATTTTGGCAAACAGCGGCGAAGGCTAAATAGTACAATTATCTTCATTGAATATCTAGTTGCACCTGTCCAATCTTATGCCCAGGCTTCAAATAACGCAAGGGGCACATGGAGAAAGCAGGAAGTTTCTCCAGTCCACATTGCTTACGAATCTTCGCGGAAACCTCAGGCATGATGGGATACAAGACAGTGGCCAAATGGTACGCCAGATTAGAAGCAAGTCCAATGACCGTTCCTGCGCGTTTCCTGAACGAAACAATGAATTCCTTGGCTTGAAATATCTATACTTTTCTTCTTCTGATCCTTTTACAAGGACCCATGGTTGCTGCGACTGCATATACTGATTGCAGCGACGAGACATTCCAAGAACAGAAGAGACAGCGTCTCTCAGCTTAACCTTGTCCAGAAGAGAATCCCATTCTTCGGTATCAGACTAGAAAACGAAAAAATATTGTTGACAAAGGATATGTATACCTTAATGCTAGCAATTAGCTGAAGATCATCATCGTTGAGAGTAATTTCCGGCACAACTCCATCGAAATTGGTTTTGAGGAATGAGAGAGCTCTGTTGATGAAATTGCCAAGGTTCGCAAGAAGTTCCGAGTTGACCTAAGAGTAAAAAAATAGTCAGAAAAATAGTTTGATATCACCTTGGCAGCAAAATCATCCCAACTAAACGAAGTATCTGTGGATTCGGGTCTCATGTAGAGTAAGTAGAAACGCCAAACATCCGGTTCAATTCCAGTGTCCTTTGCGTCATTGCCAAATACGCCGGTTCCACGAGACTTACTGAAAGCAGCGTTATTATTGAAACGCAATATGATACTGTATACCTGAACTTTGTGTCTTCATAGTTCAAATATTCAGTGGCACAGATATTATTGACAATAGTGTAGTTTTCACGAGTTCCTATTTGAGTGCAGGGGAACATAACACCATGGAACGCAACGTTATCCTTGAAGTAATAAAATACTATTACGATTCTATTTATTTGAACCTTTCCAACGAAATTGTAGCACTCGACATTTTCAGGGTTTTTCCACCATTTTGTCCAATTATCGCCAACAAGACATTTAGTAATGGACAGGTAGCCAATTGGAGCATCATACCAGACATAGAAAACCTAAACAACTATATACGACTGGTTTTCAAGTTATCCGCACCTTATTTTCAAACCCAGCGATGGGTACTGCAGTGCCCCACTTTAGATCTCGTGTAATGCAGCGTTTTTCCAGGCCAGTCTGAATAAAACAATAATTTAAAAACGTATGTCGATAAACCTACATTGAACCATCCCTTGCAAATAGCAACGGCATTAGCGGACCATCGATGATTCGGACGACTAATGGAATTCTCCACGTACTTGATAACTTCCGGTTGAAGCTTATCGAGATCAAGGAAAATATGCTTCGATTGGCGGATTTTCGGCTCTTGTTTGCAAACGTGACATTTGGGACTTTTCAGGTCAATCTGAAACAACGACATTTGCAGCATCGACGTAAATATATCTTACGGCATTGATCAACTTTCCGCATGCATCACACTGATCACCTCTGGCATCATCATAGTTGCATCCAGGAGTTGGGCAAATACCGGTTACAAATCTATCCGCCAAGAACCTTAGATATATATTGTGATTTTGTTTGCACATGAAATTAAGATTCGATTAAAAGAAAAACCCACTTTTCGCAGTTCTCGCAATAAAGTTGACTGATCTCCGAAATTGAAGTAAATCCGTTATCTTGAAGCTTACGGAACATATCCTGAGCTATTCTAAAAACTTATATACTCGTGCGAAAGCATATAGAAACTAACTCAGTCTGTTCGTCAGTGGTAGTACGGCCAAAAATATCGAACTCGATATTGAACCAGTCGTACACCTCCTTGTGAATTTTGTGATACTTGTCACAAATCTCTTTCGGAGTCACTCCTTCTTGCAGAGCCTTAGAATTTAGAAGGAAATGTAAAGATCTCTGGTGAATGTACCTTTGTTTCAGTGGCAGTTCCATACTCGTCGGTTCCACAAATATAGATGGTTTCATGCCCACGATTACGAGAATACCTTAAGAACAGTTTATTCAAGGAAAATAAAAATAAAAATCACCTTGCAAAAACATCAGCACTCAAAACACATCCAATGAGAGTTCCCAAGTGAGGTACATTATTCACATAGGGAAGAGCTGATGTAATCAAAATGTTTCTTTTATCCTTTTGCGGCACCAATCTTGAAGAGAAATTACATTGAGCGTATGATTTCAACTTACTTTGCAGAGTCCTTCGCCTCCGTAAACTGGACAGGCTCCAAAAACTGCTTGCCCACATGTGAAAGATCGTCCGAACTAACGGACATCTATAATCGTATACACAACTAAGAATAGCTACTAAGTTTCAAAAAAAAGTCATGGCTTGAAACCATTTAACGAACAAATGTACACAATATATATGGTATATTATAAATAAGCATACAAAGAACTAAATTATGTACAATTTCCATTACATGCCTAATAATAAATAAAGACCCGGAGAATTAAAAAAAACTACTACAAAGATACACGTATTCTTCTAAAGAATATAATACATTGAACAGTATATAATAAAAGTGAATTATTAAGGCCAATAAAAATAAAAGTGATCAATGAGAACGACTGTAACTATACCTATTTCTAAGGTACGGATTATATGGTGTCATATCTCCTTTCTTCCATTCAGACCTGCAAATAATCATGAACATCAAGCGCAACTAAAAAAAACTAACCATAACAACTTAGCTAAAAACACATGGAATGCAATTAGCAACACTCCTAGGAACACCCACAAGGAAGTCGGCAAACCACCCATTCTGGAACCATGACGATGTAGTGATATGATATCGTCCTCATGTGCAGGAGCAGACCCGACTTCAGAGACATGAATGGCAGACCTATTCATAGAGCATTTTTGAGCAACTCAGTTTCAATTACCGTAGTTGCTCCAAATGTTTACGGCTTGTGGCTACATATAGTACACTTGTGACAGGCTTCGTAACCTATATTTTTAATTGAAACACGAAGCTTCTATTGAAAACTTGCCTTCACGGGCAACTTGGTGATTGTTTTACCAAGAGTTACGGGTTCATCTAGGCATCCTCCGTCACAAGCATATAATGTATCCTGAGCGGCCACCTAGAACAAAGATAATGTTTTCCCTAACAAAAATTCAACGACCTCCAAGAAGGGACGATTATCATGATCAATAGCCACATTTACGGAAACCGTTGCGCCACCAGCACCAATAGTTATTCCAGATGCAGACATTTCCCTAAATGAAACAATTAAACCATTCACGCGAGGTAAGTACCTGTGCATCTCATTGATTGGCAGTTCCAATTCCAAATGTCCATCATGGAAGGAAAAGTCCATAAGAGATAAGACCATAGCCTAACATAAAATGTATTATTACAAATTCTTCTGACATGTACAAAACCTGAGCAACTCCAACAGCACCAGTCTTCATTACACTAGAACATCCCCGTTTTTCCAGGGTCAGTAACCACAAGTCAGCAATTCTTGAAGGCTGCTCGGGTTTATCCCAGTCTTGCCATAATCTGGACGGAAATAGCGAGGTTGAGTGACCCGTATAACATCTTTCGCTTTTGCGCGACTCGGCTTCCAACGCCTGACAAAAAATACGATATTAACACTAACAAATTCTGAAATAAGAACTAACCGTTATAAGACCTGCATCAGTGCCAATTTCAAGTGAGGGTGACTTGCTATTGCTGATGATAATATAGCGAGTGGCGTTGATGCGGTCTCCATTGAGAACTCCCGGTGCTTTTGAATGAGAGAGGCGGAACGTTACTTGGTTAATCTAAATGGGAAGTAAATAGTAAAACAGTAAACAAGTTTTTTTTGTGGAAAATGATGCAATCTGATGAATTTCTGGAAGCCTAGCGGAAAGGGAATGAGCCTATCGTATACCTTTTTCCAGCCATCGGAATGCTCAGCATCTAAGGCATCGCCAGTTTTCGTTTTAGCATCACCATACTCCGAAACCACATTGGTAGAAAGGTTCTTGAGGATTGTCGTGCGGTCTGCAACCTCCTCCCGATTAATGTCTCGCTGGGCGGCGACACAGAGGAAGCGATAGTTCTCCTCCCTAAAAAAAGAACGTTATGAAATTCCATCAACGTTTGCAGGAAAACTGTCTGAAAAAATGCTGAACGAATAACGTCAGCTTATAAAAAATGTTCTTGCATTCTACACATGTGATATTTAGAGTGTTTAATTACTACCTTTTCAAAAAAGTAATGAATGATTTTTGATCTGAACGATGAAATTGTGTTGCTCGCCTATGACAAAAACAAATGGTATCTATCACTTCCCAATACCATTAAGGCTTAGTCAGTTGGAATCGCTGTTAAATAAAAAACTCTACTTTTCCAGCAATACAATGAAAAATAACAATTACGAAATAAATCAAACTTTCGTTCACCTACTTTTCTAAGAAAAACGAATATAAAATATGCTGAACTCGGATATCAAGATGAGAGCGTTTCATACAAATATTTTACTCTTTCATAGCTGTTGTTGATTCCAACGTTCAAAATAATATTACACATACCTTTTTGGAACGATGGTAACTCTTCCCGGAGCATTTGAACAAGTGACGGCCGCAAATAATGTAGATGATGATCGTGCAAATGCACGCGTGCTGACAGTCAAATCTCCAATTCTATAAATACCATTATATGTTTAAGGATTAAAACGAACGTTTGCTCCGACTGCCATTCATTGGAAGAAGCTGGTCGACTCATTTGTAAATTGATCGCCGTTTTCTAAACCAAGTTAGAATTAATGGATAATGGAAAAGAGTTGTATACCGTTGGATTTACAATCTGAATATCTTGTACAATAACATGTTTTCTGGTCCTATGAGCAAGGAATGTTCGCTCCACACAAGCACACTCGGAATCCTGAAAAATGTGTTGAACGACTAACCGAGTGATGACGTACAATGAGAAAACACTTCATGGTCTTTACAAAACCATTAGCAAAGTCGGTGATAGTACTTTCAGCAGTTTCATAGGATCCTTCGACATCTACACCAATGAATGGAAAATACCCACTAACAAAATCAAGTGAACGCGCACCGTTGCTTGAAAACCTATACAATCGGTTAAAAAATGGCCACTATCACATCTAAACCTAAGCTCTCCGGAAGAATCAACACCAATGTGCCCGTTACCAACAAACTTCACAGCCGAATGATCCATACCAGCTTCAAGATTCTGAGATGAAAATCGTATATTCAATTCTTCAGGACGACTTACATCGAATTGGATGGATACATGTCGAAGGCGGTCATTGACACATTGCTGAACGGTAGACGGAGAATCTTCTCCGCTATTGGAAGACCAACATATATAGACAACGAAGAGCACTAGTAAAGCTAGAACAGCTTTCTTTCTTGGAGATCGTCGTATACTGCGGATTTTGGACTCAAAATCCAAATCTTCTAATTTGTCGAGGATAACTCGAAGCCAGGGTGGAGCATCGTACATTCCTACAACGAATACTGAAACGATTTTAATTGGCTAGAAAATTTTTAAGTTAGGAAGAAGAAGAAAGTTATATTATAGATGATTTTAGTTGAGAAATTCGGAATCTGGAAATTTATTTTTACTCAGGCACTGAAATTTGGGTCGCGCGCGCATCAGAGGGTCGCAAAACACACGCAAAACACCCGCAATCGTTTTGCGCATGAAACGCTAACTAGCATTCGAAATGCCTGTACTTTGCTAACCAGCATTTGTTTTGCTAGCAAGCAATACACAAGCACGTCTGCTAGTGAAATGCTGGTCAGCATTTCGCTAGCATTTCGGTAGCATTTCGCTAGCAAAACATTCGAATTATTGATTAATCGGCAGCTTGAAAAAAATACAATTGTTCAGTTTGTTTTTATTTTCTTCTATGTTTCTAATTTTTTGTACATCATTTTGTTATCTGCTGAATTCAAGATTCGAAGTGCTGATGTCTCACCCTCTGAAATCGTCATGCGACTGCCACTGCTAATTTTTGCAGTCCTCATTGATGGGTCAATATCTGAGGTTTGTTGCAATTGTATCCCAATTATATATTCTCGTTTGTTAGGAGATTGAAAGTGTTTGCAACAAGGAGGAAACCTTTTGGTCACAGGATCAAGTAATCTGGGAGAAGCAATTCGTGAAATCGCAGTGGAAAATGGCTTCGAGTTTGATCTCGCAGAAACCAACTTGATCGATCACCATAACTTTGATGCCGTCTTAGTTAGTTTATATACACATATTTAGTTACACCATTTTTACAGGACAATGGATATCATACCACAGTTGTGGCTAATAAGAAGAATTTAATTGACTCAAAATTAATTATTGGAGATGTAGAGGGTTCTATCCTTTTCAAGGTTGTTTGATCAATGTATTTTCCTTGAACTCGAATTTTTCAGGGGGTAGCTATTGTTTCTGATAAAACCAACAGACTGAGATTAGATGTTTTGCGTGCTTCATCTACTGCATACTCTTTTTCAATCCAACTAAACCAAGTGATGAGGTGGTGGTTGTTGCTTCAGTCTCATATATATCTTACGTTTAGTATCCTGCAGCAGTTGGTAAGCAAGCTCTGATGATTGCTGCTCTCCAAGCCAGAAATAATGCTCGTGTTGTTTTCTGCGGATCGCTCGACTTATTTTCCGATGCCTTCATCAACGCAAGAATCAAGTGAAGAGGTACGACATTTGCTTAATACATATCTAATTTTCCACCCTAGGCGATTGACATTACGCACTCGAGAGATGATGCTGTTCCGGATCTGAGCAGATTCACGAAACTTAATGTAGGCATAATGATGAAAGCCTGATACCTGCTATGTGCTGATGGAAAAACTTGTTTGAACGGTGGTGCCTGTGAAAATCAGCGCAACGAACATGGTCGGGTTGACCGTATAAAATGCATGTACGTTAAGTTTATTTATAGATTTCGTAAGTTTTATTGATTTAGTTGCGGGGACGGATTTCAAGGAGACCATTGCGAACTGGTCAATAAGCAACAAGGCACCTAGAGACAGGAAGGGTCATCGAACTCTACTTGGCATGTTCTCTTCATATGTATTGATGTCCTTGCGTTATCGGCTGGCCTGTTCTGCTTGATATTTACAAACGTTGATACTATTGGGTTAGTTTTTCATATAATTAACTTTTTGTAATGGTAGTTTTAGATCTTAGTGCGGATGTGGCAGTTACATTGATGAAAGAACTCGCGATATTCCTCCTCGTTCTGGTGGACTGAGCAATTTCAAGGATCTTGAGGGCACAGGTTAACAACTTCTCAAGGTTTTACCGCAACAATTTTTTTTAGTTGTATCATTTTGCCCAAATATTCGAGCAAGCCGTCACTCGTGAGCGACCAAGGATTCCGTCGTCATGGATGCGTAAGAATGCAGAAGAAGAAGGAAGGAAGAAGAGATCAGGAGTTTGATTTTTATTTATTTATCTTAAATTTAGTTTGATGTTAATATAGGTTGATTGTTTGTTTATTTGTCATAGTATTGTTTTTGTTTGTACTTTAAAAATAAAATATTATGATCATCTTGTTTTAATGAAAGGATTTAATGGGAAGGGGTATAGCAGGGGAGCGAAATGCGGATGAAATGCTACCGAAATGCTAGCGAAATGCGGAGGTAATGCCACCGTTATGCTGGCGAATTGCCGACGTGGCGGTGAAATGCGGGCATTATTTGGGTCGCGCGCGGGGGTAATGCGGGTGAAATGCTGACGCGCACGGAATTACGGTGTAGATAGTGTAACGGCATTCGACCCTAATTACCCCCGCGCGCGACCCAAATTTCAGTGCCTGAGTATATTCAACGTTTACCACCGCTCACTATATTGACACCGCTGTAAACGAGTATTCAAAATTGACCAACCAAAAATTGAATTAATTCAATTTTTGAAGTATGAAGTATAAATATATTTATTATGTTTAATCAATTTATAAAAATGTCTTTCATGTTCATATATGTGGGGAAATATCACAGATCAAGTATGTAACTGATTATAATTGGATTGATTCTATCTTCGCCGTCCTTTTTTCCTTTGCATGAACCACTACGAGCGCTGAACCCAACAGGCTACAAACGAATGCAACGATGAGTATCACTACGGATGCTAATGTGCAGTAGTAAGCCCAACTGTAGTGATACTGAAATATACTTTGTATTATTTATGAGACTGACACTGAATTAGGTTGATACTTTGGGAATTAGAATAGGTGGAATTGTTCTTATTTTCCTTTCATAATGTTCTTTATCGTGACTGTGTTTCAACTGTATATTAGCTTTTTCTACGATGTTTATATATGGTGTTTCGAAATATTTGGAAGTAATATAAAATGCATTGATGACTTACAATGAAGACTTTCGTTTCAAAAGTTTCCGTCTGATTGACCTTCAGTTCATTGCAGTAAGTGTAGATCAGAAATCCGGCAACTGCCGATACGGCTAAAAAATTATTTTTGAATCATCTATTTGGTTGTTCGCCTACGTTATGTCGTGCGGAACTTTTTTACGTGTGCGGGAGAATTGAAAATACTATATAAATAGTTAAATGTTTTTATTTATTTTTATTAATAATCTAACAAAAGAGTGTTCAAACTAAATAATTCCAAAATAAATTTTATATTTGCAAGTTCCGCACTTTTTTGCGCGGAACTTTTTGCGGAGCTCAAAGCTTAAAAACGTGCGGAACTTTGCCTGTAGGGAAAACAAATTGAACAAAAATTTATGAGCCAGTAGATGGAGCTACTGATGGTTAGGAAACTCATGTATCACAAATGCCACCGCTAACTTTGAATTATGGGTATCATGTTTACTTCTAGAAGTTCATGTTCAAATATTGAAAATGTGGGCCTAAGTTTAACTAGTTGTTGGTTTTGCAGCTATTACCTGATCCCAGAAGAGTGACACTCTGGGCAAACGCTCCAAACTTTGTACAGAGTGTGCATATTAGAAAGCAAACTGAGAGAAGTCCAAGCCCAATTGAGACAACGAGTAGAATCAACGTAGTTAACTCATAAGCTGAAATAAGAAGAATCAGGAAATTGAACCTTCTTGTGGTCTTAGAATTTTGGACTTAATTTAGGCCCTGGAATGACGCCTGGCATTGCAGAACCTTATTATTTAGTTTAAGTTAAATTAGCTAATGATAATATATGTTGAACAGGGTCTTTCGTGTAGCACTCGCTCTCTCGTTCCATCAGTGACGAGACCAACCCCGCCCCCCAATGCAACCATCATTTTGCCAACGAACGTTCGAACACACCCTTCAACTAGTTGCATTTGGCTAATTTCTTTAAAATCTGAGCATTAAAAGTTACATTTTTTAATTTCCTGCATGAATTTTCGAATACTAAAAGAGCATTAGTATATTTCGGCTCTATTTCGGGAATAGCATCAGTTTTACGGGAGTCTTTCGAAATCTTATGTAAAATGATGCAATAGTTGTGAGGTAACCCGAAAATACGTCCAGGCGCTGCACAAACAATCGAATCCTAGTAAAGAATGAAGAAAATTTAGTTTTATACACTCCGGGGAACTTTTCGATTCCAAATTCCTTGTGAAATTCAGAGAAAAACGTTAACTTTGCATTTAACACTAATTTTAAAACAATTGACATATTCTCATTTCATTTCCGTGCCTAAAGGTAGCCTAGGGTGAACAAAGTGGTTGTAGGAATAGGAAATCCAGAATATAGAACCAGCATACCGGACAAGTTTAAAGACCACGTGCTTTTAAATGTACTTTTATTACGATCAAGTAAAAAGTAATTATAATCAGCGCCGAGAGTGATAATGGAGTATCACTTGCGTATTTTTAGGATTTTTAACCTGCAGACAATACTTGCAAAGTACAATATTCACGGAGAGAAGGCGCCACGAGCTGACACGGTTATCGCAAAAGGGCTCAGACGAGCGTTAAATTCTTTACACTCCATCATTACTCTTGGCGCTGATGATATTAGCTCCGATTAATCCAAATTCCTATGTCACTGATATTGATTGCAATATTATGATACTATTGTATTATGTGGCACAGGGCTGGCAAAAGTACGGGCCGGCCCGGGCCGGCCCGGGCCGATGTTTCAAAAACATGTGCAAAGCCCGGGCCGGCCCGGGCTTTTTGAACCGCGTTTCGTTTTTTATGTTA